>JAVXUP010000183.1:0-237500 GCA_033070095.1 Escallonia herrerae | reverse complement strand
GGAAAACTTTGAATATGATATAGTGTTAGAGAGAGAATGTACTGTCGAATTAACCGATGAATTAGGTGGATGCGATGGCGAGCTTGGAAGAGCAAGAGAAGGGGCAAGTTTACATCAAAACCACAGAGCTTTTGTGACATGTTGCTGTGCCACTAGGGACGAGTGCTAGCTGGTCCAATAGCATTTGATGCATCAATAGTAGACTCAGCAAGAGAAGCTACATCATTCGGCAGATGAGGTGATTCAATAGTGTTGGACCTCGCGAGATTGGGTAAAATGTCAGTGTGTGTACCATCAACTTGATTGGGAACTGTTTGTGCCTCAAGCTCGTCAGTTGTTGGAGTAACATGTGCATCTTCAAGTGGTCCAGGCATGGGAATTGGGGCCATGTCAGGTTGGGCTTGTACAGCTCGGGTGGGATTCGAGTCATTCAAATTAGGTGTCGACCCAAGAGGACTAAGGGGGGTTTTCTCTGTTCCATGTGGCATCACATTGTCCACAAAACTCGAAATTGGGTCAATGGGGGTTGCTGCCATATCAGTACTAAAGGATAAAGTTTCTTCAAAAAATTGAACGTCACGAGACACATAAATGTTCTTGCTGGCAAGATCAAAAACCTTGTAGCCCTTTTGTCCATGTGGATAACCAAGGAAAATACCAGGTTGGGAATGGGGCGCAAATTTATCAAGAGGTTTATTATTGACATGGCCGTAGCATAAACACCCAAAAGTACGCAAATGAGCATAAGTCAGTGATTTGCCAAATAACATCTCAAATGGTGTTTTGTTACCTAGGACTGAAAGTGGCATCCGATTGATCAAATAGGCTACTGTGAGTACACCATCTCCCCAAAATTTGATTGGTAGGTTGGCCTGAAATCGTAAAGCACGTGCCACTTCCAATAAATGCCGATGTTTGTGCTCAACAACTCCATTTTGTTGTGGTGTCTGAGAACAACTAGATTGTCTTTCCATGCCGTGCTCTAGGTAATAAGCCAGAATGTCACTGTGTTTGAATTCAAGCTCATTATCTGTGCGAATGACTTTTACAGTAGAGTTGATTTTTGTTTGTACCCTCCTAAAAAAGTAGAGTAGATAGCCACGCGTCTCGGATTTAAATTTCATTAAAAAAAAACCCAAGTGGCTCTACTGTAATCGTCAACGATAGTAAAAAAAAAATGAGCATGTGTCATAGATGCAGTTTTATACGGTCCCCAGATATCACAGTGAATTAAGTCAAACTTATGTGATGATTTATTCATATGGAGAAGAAAGGGCAGTCTAGTCTGTTTTGCTTTACAGCAAGCATCACAAAAATTGTCTCTCAATTTACCAAGAGTAGAAGATATGACTGGGACAAGAGAAAGACGGTCCATAGGAAGATGCCCCAATCGTTGATGCCATAACCCGAATATCTTTGAACATTGAGCCATCAAAGCCTTGCCCTCTTCTCTAGTCTCCAAATAATAAAGGCCATCCTGCATTTTACCCAGTCCAATCGGCGTCATCGATGGTAAGTCCTGTATAACACAAACATCCGACCAAAATATTAGCGCACAATCTAAGTCCTTTGTCAGTCTGCTTACAGATAACAAGTTAAAGCAGAAATCTGGTACTCCGAGAACATTCTTGAGCATAAGTTTCTTATCCAATTTAACAATCCCGAATGCATGAACGCGGGCCAAATCACCATTAGGGATTTGTACCGGTGGAATTTTAGGATGTATAACAGGATCAGATAATTGATTGATGTCGCAACACACATGATTTGTTGCTCCTGTGTCGATGATCCAAGGTTTGAATTTCTTACCAGACATGTTATTCACCAGATTTGCAGAGGGAGAAGTGTCACTGCTAATAAGAGCCAGTAGTTGTTGGTGCTGTTTTACCGAGAGTCCCGGTATGGGTGAGGTCTCAGCTCTGCCGTCGACGATTCCAGCAAATCCAAAACGTGCCGTGGACGTCTGGGAATTCAGTGACATATTTCCTTGATCACCGCTTGCTGGTTCACCGTGAGTGTGACTGCATGTCCTTTTCTGCCAATGGTCAAGATAACCAATGAGTTCGAAACACTCTTCGTGGTTGTGATTTCCTCTCCCGTAATGACTGCACCGGGCCCGATCCATCCGTCGCTCACCATTCATTGTGCCGCCACTGCCGCGTTTGCCATATGTTGTGTCACTGTGTGAGAGCAACACATTGACTCCAATAATGGCGAGCAATCTGCAGCCACACTCTTTCGCTTCCTTCTTTGATGGCGTAGGCCCGGCCCAAAGTTGGCAAAGGGTCTATGCTTAAAACTTGTGACCATACTGTGCCGAAGCTTTCACTTAGGCCCATGAGAAAATCAAAGACTTAGCATTTTCCTTGCAGCCCCGCAAGTGCATCCACAAGTGCAAGTAGGTACAAGGTTGAGTGCCTGTAACTCCTCCCAGACTGCCTTCAGTCTCCCATAATAAGTTGATATGGGAGCCTTTTCTTGTTGTAACAGTGCGATCGCACGCTTCAACTCATACACTCTTGGTGCCAATCCTTGCGTAAACCGTTCTTGTAGATTGGCCCATACTTCATTGGCGGTTTTCGCATGTGCTGATCCATTTTGTAATTCTTTATCGAGCGCGTTCGTGAACCATGACAACACAATTGCATTGCATTGCACCCATGGTTTGAAATCCCGAGAATTTACATCCGGCTCTTTGATTCTTCCATTGACGAAACCTGCTTTATTCTTCGCGACAAGGGCGTTTAACATATTCCTACGCCACGTAAAATAGTTTTTGCCATTTTCTTTGAGAGGATTTGTGACGAAAAGTAATCCTGGATGATCAGAAGCAGACAAACATTATGGAGATTTGGGATCAATTGTGGCATTATGATGTGCTTCAACTGGTGCCAAATCCTCATTAATCTGGTTTGCATTTGCTTTCGCCATACCTATGAACAATATAATAGCAAGGATATCAGCCTTGCTCTGATACCACGAAGAATTTGAGAATTCTCTTGGATAATTTTATTGAACTGAAAGGTGCAGTATTTATAGTTTAAGATGTTAATGCTAATTGCTAAACTTAGGGATCCTACCTAAATTAGATAAGTTGACCTACCTAAAATAACATAATTTGACTTTGTACATAATGATACAATATTTGATTTCCCTTGAATCATGGACTAAAATATTTGTTCCATGATTCATGGAGTCTGTTTGTCCTCCATTTTCCATGAATCATGGACTAGAATATCTTATTCATGGAATCTTTTTGTCCTCCATTAGGGAAGAAAGATATACTAAGAACCTCTATGTAGATAATCAATTCTTTGAAATAAGTCCACAAATTCCTATTTCGAGATGAAAAGCGCATTCGCGTTGGTTAAACCCAATCACTCTACATGGTATTGTTTAATAAGCTCCCTTAGTTGAACAATTATAAGCATAGAAGAACCTTCTAATGGAGCTTATTAGAAGCATAGAACAATTTTGTTGATCCTTTTATGGCATGACAATGAAAACTTTCCATTATGATCGATCTATCACGCTCTCTTCCTGACTAAAGTAGTTTACTCTATCACGCTCTCTTCCTCGCTCTCTTCCTGACTAAAGTAGTTTACTCTATCATGCTCTCTTCTTGACTAAAGTAGTTTACTTAGCTTCTTTATGATCTTGCTTAGCAGTTTACATAATAGCTACAAACGGTGACGTTTAGTTGGTAAGTTACGATGACGAAGTTTCTTTTGTTTTTTTTTTCTTTCACTTTTTTACTTTTCTCATTGCATAGCATTTTAAGTGGTTACGTGCTTGAAGTTGAACTTTGTTATGTATCTTAATTAAATAGTAACGTTCATGATGAGAACTAAAACTTTATTGATGGATCACTACATATGAAATCTCTTGAAGCTCAAGAAACAGAGAGCTAGAGATATATATTTTTGGTATGAAACTCTCTTATTGTTTGCAAACCTTTTCAAATATATATATGGCAAGGTTGGTGTATGTAAATTTTTCTTTTTTATTCCAAAAGTTATAATTGTAATTATGTACTCAAGTCAATATTAGTAGGTGCATTTTTGACGATGAAGCTTTTATAGGTTTGATGGAAGTGAAAATTCGTAAACGTACCTTCAAGTATAAGATCTCACGAGGTCGGGTCGAGAATAATCAGCGGCTTGAGATCGTTTCGGGTAAGGCTTATCCTATATATATGCACACACTTTGAGAAGTGTTTATTGCTAAATTTGGAGCTTTCTCACTAAACTGTTTTTGCTAGAAATTATCATAAGGGGTTTTAAATACCTTCTGTAATACATGAAAATTCAATTAATTAAAGTATTGAAAATTTTTATTGATACTTCAATAGCATGACATGGACATTTGTCCGGTACAATTATGCAATTTGTCCTACTTAATTGTCATGCATGAGTAATTTCGCAAATTAATGAATGCATATAAGAAAATTTTATCGAAAAAACCTATTTTTACTTAAAATCACCATTGGTGAATTGAGATATTTTTTCTTTTCAATTGGGTCATATTGTTCTCAATTTAAGTTGTTCTCATATATGTTTTTTGTTGCGGAAATTTACTATTCTTTTGGAACATATATATGAAAGAAGACTTAGAAATTACAAGAGAATTATACGCTCAACAAAATTTGTTCTTTAAGATCAACGTAAGGTTGAAAGAATCTAATCTTTTTAAAAGTTATACCGTTAAAGTTTAACATGTTGTACTCAGTTTTAAGTAATAAGAGATTTGTACTCGATTGAAGATTAACTTGTGGCTAGCTAAGATTGATTGGAAGAAAATAAATGTAAGGATAAATGAGTTAAAATAAAAATTTTTTCATTAAGATATTGATAAAAATGCCAATTATGATAGTTATGGTAATGGTACTAGGGAAATTCCGGTGGTAGATATCACAATATGACGCTAGTAAAAACTGTAAAGGTGACAATGATTATGAATGTGATAGTGGTAATTGTTGTGGTGGTAGTTATAGCACTGTAATCAGATTGAGATTTGTAATAGTTCTAACAAGTAATAGTTGTAATAATGTTGGTGTGTAGTTCTCGAGATGGTTGTGTTCGTGGTAATGTAGCAGTAGGATTATATTGATGGAAGAGATGATGGTAGGAGTAACAAGTAATAAGTGGTAATTCTAAGGTGATTAGAGGTAGAATTAATATGATGGTGGTTGACAAGTAATGCTCTAATATGCTTAGGACAAGTGATAAGGTGTTTACGGTAGTAGTTCTAAATATGCTCATTTACAGTGGTAGCACTAAGGTGTTTCGTGATAGTATCAACATAGTAGTCGTGCATGAGTTATACTTGGAATCTAGATTGGACCGCCATTAGAAAAAGACGTAGTGATGAATCGATTAATCTTTGATAATTTGAACATATATATACAAACGTACTTTGAGTGCTATTTTTCCTTTTCATTATGCACTGGATAAAAACTATGTGAAGTGCTTTGCATAAAGAAAGACATCAGATGACTCAATTAGCATTTATGCTTATAGGAACGTTGAGCTTCATATATATCATCCCTTAAGAGGGAAAATTGTAACACTTTACTAAATTTTGTTGACAAAATCAAAAAGAACTACAAAAATGAGCATATGGATGGTGATTTTTTCTACCTTCATAGTATATTTGGATATAACATTGCTTTAATATGGTGATTAGAATATTAATGCTTGAATATTATGTTAAAAGGTATGAATCTACAATTATTATATATTAGTACGAGATTATCGCTCATAGTTTGTAATTAAATGTCAAAAGCATTGCTTATAAAAAAAGCATCCTAAAGTTATACCATAATTTATTGTAACATTCACAAGAGTTGTAACGTATTAATAATTAATGTGTTTTAACCAATATTTTCAGAAAATTAGAGAAAAGCACGTGCATTGCACGGGTCTCTTAGCTAGTCATGACTAATTCATATAGAAGTATAGCCTCATTAGAGCTATTGTTTACGACAAGTCTTTGTACTAGCTCCAACTAACCTATCAAGACTCTACTATATAGATTCTTTAGTGATTAACATGTAACATTTCGAAACCTAGTCTCTTTGCTCTCACATATTAGTAATTACAGTTTTCTTCTTGCCATTTAAATCTTTCGGTTTTTCTTTTGAATCTTTGCATGTAAAAGTTAGGTTAAGAGTTTTTCATGTTTGGAATGACAAAGTATAAGCATCTCTTTTTATCCTCACCATCGATCATTGTTTCAAGGAATCAATAACTTATCAAGATGCAAACATGATATCATGCATTGTATCATCTTATACCCTATTAAATAGAAGGCTTGACTAGACTGCCATATAATTTTATGTGATATTTGTACATATATGTACTAGTTACCGTGTCACAAATGATGTCTGTACAAAAATAAAGTTAATAATATGAATTTCATCAAAAGTAATCAAGCATCACGAGTAATAAGTATTTTTTGTCACATTCAGTAAACTAAATTTAAATTGTGAAAACCAAACATGTCCTTATAAATAGTTATTTACTATTAAAGTTTCTTTAGTGTTATTTTTCAATAATTTTCTTATTATGCAAAGTGTCAACATTCTATTTCTCTGTGGTACACGCAATTTGTTTGTAAAAATGAGGTTGTGAAATTAAAATTTGTTGTCATGTGTTTCCTCCAACAGCCATCACAGTATCCTCTCCTTGTTGCCTTTTTTCTCTCATTTCTTTCGTACTTAAATCACCACCACTACATCCTCAATAACTAACTATAACCAGACCACCACCTTATCTCCCTAGATCTGTCGCCTTCAACCCCAACACTACCTCAACATCACAACCGCAACCATGGCACCCACCACCACCAACCACCACAATTGACTCCACTTTAAATCTGTGTACACACACCCACACGCGTACGCACGCATTGATTAAACACTAAAATCACCATGAATAACCCTGTCGAGCTTTTGATAACCGCTACCAGTGCCCATCATCACACCATGCACACAGCCACTGCATGAAGACCACATGCGCGCCACCCCATGCGAGCACACACACAAAAATCTATGCACATATACAGAGATCTGCGCACACACTCATACACTACTTTCTATATTTTGTGTTTGTGAGTTAAAATTATGGTACGGTGGTGGTTTTGGTGAAGGTGTGCGGGTGGTTTGGTGACTATAGTGGTGGTAGGTTTGGGTCGAGTTTGAGATGTGGTTTTGGTGAAGGTTCATGGAAGGTGAGTCGGTGGTTTGGTGACCCATGGTGCCACGGCAATGGGTGTAATAGATTGATGGTGGTGGTGAGTAGATAGTGGTTATGGTTGGAGCAAGTTAACGTTGGCCGTCAGTAGATAGTGGTTATGGTTGGAGCTATAGTGGTTGAGGGCCGTGGAGTGTGGAGGACTTGTGGTGGTGGCAACAATGAAAGAAATGGGGAAACGAGAGTAATGTGAGAGAGATGATTATTTTAAAGATGTGTGCAAGTTATCTATTTTTAAAGATTTAAGAGTAACGTTGACTATTTAAAATACGAAACGTTCTGATCACCCAAAATTCTTAGTTAGTGTTACGAAATCCTAACGTTAGGAGAATTGGATACACTTTTTTACATTTTGACCTCGCGTATTTATTTTGTCAAATACAGTTCTTCACTGTATTTTATCCTTAAACTCAACAAAAAAAGTGATATCATTTATTTTTATTTTTATTTTTCTCCTGAAACTCCAATGAGATGGCAATACATACATTAATCCCCTTATAATTTGGACGACGTTATATCTCGCCGTTATCCAATGAAATGGCAATACATACATTAATCCCCTCCCCCATTAGAACTACCGACTTGACCGGTTACTTTGTCATCACCACCCGCCAGTAAATTTTCTGATATCTGAGATCCAACTTTCACTCACTAAACATGAGACGACTGGTTACTACGGGCTCGTCACACCTTCGAAAGTGCCGTGCTTTGTTCTCACGAAGCCCCGTATCTCCTTGTGCTAATCGCCGCCATTTCTCTGTCGACAAATCCGGGTCTTTGAAGTTTGGTGAGTTTACTTCCACTCTTTTTGCGCCAGTCAATTACATGCGTCTTATACATTGCAACTGTTTGTTAAATTGCCTCAATGAGAATTTTTTTCCCTCTATTTTTCTTGAAGCTGCCATGTTGTGTACATGATTTGTGCATGTATTGTAGTCTACTAGTGAATGATGTGTTTGCATTGTACTTGCAACATTACTTAAGAGGGTTTCTGGTGCAGCCTTAGACTTGTATGAATATCATCAGTGATTCATGGACCACCACTTAATATATGGGTTGAACGTGTTAATTGAAGTTGGTACGGAAAGTTAACATTTTGGAGCTTAAGCCGTTAGAGAAAGGCCCAAGAATGTATATTAGCATACCTCCAAGTGCCATAGCATACAGAGGGACCAAATGCAAGTGCGGGCGCGGAGAATTGAACCCAAGACCTTGTGTAGCCGAGGGCAGAGATATAGGTCAGCTTACCATCATCTTTAAAAGCTTAAGCTATCAGACAATGAGCCGACCAATGGACTAGAACTTTGGGTTTCAAGGGAGTGATGGCATTTTTTTGGTTGGGGGAAGGGGGGAGGTGGTAGATGCATCAGTACAGGCAATGTAAGTGAGATTAGTTTATAATTGTGTTTTATCGGCAACTGGTGCAATAGATTTCTTATAACAGATATTTTTCGAATCTCGGCTGTCTACGGTTTAAATTACAGGAGAGCATGCCAGCGGGCTCCCAACCGGTGTCGTGATAGTGCTTCAAATGGCAAAACTCCAAGAAACTAGAAACCTTACATGATGTAATTTCTTAGGTAAAGATTATATTTTATCTTTAGAAGCTGCTGGTGGGTTGACAACCGAGTAGACATCTATCAGCATTAAGAATCTAGTCAAGTTTGCTAGCCTTCTAGCAGTGTGAGATGTATTGTCACCAATGTCTTGTACCTAGAAATACTTGGTGTAGCTTCCTAGTAGTGCACACCTCCATAATGGGTAAAGTGAGCCTGTGGTGAACAGATAGAGACAACATGGTCAGCTTACCGGCTTTGGTCTCTCTGTCGGATAATATTGGGTGGAATATTATGATCCATGCCTGCACGTTAACAGTAGTAGCATATGCTAGAGCACTGGCAGCCCTGGTCTTGGAGATGAGTTGCCAGAGCTTGCATGGCCATCAGATGGCAGGCTACGCTGTGACTGCTATGCATAGAAGATTTAGCTGTTTGGGTCTTTTTTCCCAGTAAAATATAATGCAAATTCTCGTGGCCTGATCCTAATCTGATGACTTTAATGGGTACCTTAACTACATAGTACTATGAAACCTTAGATAAGTTAGGTGTCGCCACATACTATGTCCCCTGATACAATCAATAAAGTTATTTACTGGCTGAAGGTACTTATATACTGGTGGTTGGCATGGGATGTTTGCTATATATTGCTAAGGAAGCTTCAACACATTATATTGCATCCTAGTTGGATATGATGTGTTTGTTTTGAATCTTTGTCAGAAACTTTAATCTTTCTTTTTGTCCAAAGGGAAAATTTATCTTGTTTGGAGTTTGGTTACTACCAACTAGCACTAATGTTCCCTTCATGCTCTAATTCAAGATTAGAGGATATTGTTGGAAGGAATCAACACGAGTACCAGATTTGGCATATTGGAGGGGGGACTTTCCACAAGTCAGCTTGCATTGCTCCAACAGCACTCATAGAACTTGGTGCAATACTTCATCCGAATTCTTTTGTGGGTGCAAATGCTCATATTGGATCAGGAGCTATTATTGGGCCTGCTGTTACAGTTGGTCAATTAACAAAAATAGGGTAAATTACATGTTTGTATGGAGTAGTTGTCTTTGCAATTCTTATACTATCAGAAGTTCTTCCTGCATCAGCATATATAGTTCGAATATGATCTCTATGAAGCGATATCTATATCCATGAGGGACTCTCTCTCTCTCTCTCTCTCTCACACACACACACACACACACACACACCTAGTCATATCCATCCCAACCTACCTCCACGACACCAGTCTTATACATACATTGACATACTGCATGGATAAGTAGCTAGTAACTAGTTTAACTTCATATTGATTCCTCCAGCAAGATTCTTAAAATGTTAAAACAATTCCATAGTGGCACCAAAGCATTATGGAAAAAGATTATCTCATCTATTGACCTCTCTGTTCCACAACCCCCCCCCCCCCCCCCCAGCGGCACTCTTTCCAATTGTTTTTCCCTAATATGCATGTATAGAAGTTTACATTTCAATTGCAGAATTTTGTTCATATGATCACAATATAATGATTGATCTTCTCTTTAACCTCCCCCCCCCCCCCCCCGCCCTCCCCTCCTTCCTTGTAATGCCCTTTTAACAGCTATAGAAGTTTATGTTTCGATTGTAAAATGGTCTTGATATGAACACGATATAAATATACAGATGATCCGGAATGGGTTTGGTTCACATTGATATGAAGACCATTATATGATTAAAGCCATCCTAGAGAACATGGATACTATGAGTGAATCATCGAATTGAGTGGAACATAATCAGAGAGAGAGACTTCTGTCACTAATATCCTTTTATCAGAAACTGTGAGCAAAACATGCATGATTTAGTGAACGCTTTATAGTTGGAGATGTTCACTTTTTCTTTATTGGTCTTGTGTGTTGGACTGCCAGAGGGGTGCATATGCTGGTAAATAGTCATACATATACATATTTGTGTTCTACAGCCAGTTCTTCAATTGCTGCTAATCATTTCAATTATTGGTCCTTTTTCTCTTTTCCCAATTGAACTACTATATTTTAACCAGGTATAATGTTGCACTAAGTAATTGCACGATTGGTGATTCATGCATTATTCACAATGGAGTCTGCATCGGTCAAGATGGTATGTTTAGATTGTGCTAAACTTCATTGTTTTTGTTATCAGAAAAGTATTATGATGCTTTCTGCATTATAGTTTTGTGGCGACAGCATATACTGCTTCTTGGATGTGCAGTGTTATCTCATGTCGATGAGCTCAAACTATGTTGCCACTGCCAATGTAGCTAAGCTGTTTCTTTACAGGATTTGGATTTTTTGTGGATGAACACGGGGACATGGTCAAGAAGCCTCAAGTAAATGTTCTCTTGAATTTTGTTTTTGTTGGCGCTTTTGTTTCATTGTGCTCGTTATTCTTCTTTCATACATGTTTAATAGTGACTTTTTCCGTTTCAATTGTATCTTAAGTATCAGAAGATGTTCTATTTCGAAGGGCTCGTGGCATTGTATTTAAGATGCTCAGAAGTCATAGTATGTAACTAACTTTTTGCAGAAAGATCCTTCGGATGTCTGTATGTAAGGTTTCCAGCATGCAATTGCTACTGCTTGCCAAATTACTAATGTCTATCAATGCACAAGTTGCTGACTTTTGGATCTCAAGTGCTGTTGATAATATCAATTAATACACCCAAAAATTGCCACCAATAAATGCCAGTAGATTTTTGGCTTAGATATCTTATGTTTATGCAGTGGGATAATAAGATCCCATAGCTTCTGTTTGAAATGGTAATTAATTTATACTTGTGCCTTTGTTTCCTACTTGCAGCTCCTTAAAGCAATGATTGGAAACCACGTGGAGATAGGCGCAAACTCATGCATTGACAGGGGCAGGTGAGCTTCCTTTGACTTTGAATATACTTGTACGTGTTATTGCATGTGGTTTATGGATTGATCATTCGAGTTTCTGAAGCATAAAAGTTTACTACAATATTTCTTTTGCAGTTGGAGGGATACTAAAATAGGGGATCATTCAAAAATAGATAACTTAGTTCAGGTTTTTTCTCTATATCCTGCCTTCCGTTCTCATGATTTCCTTTGTTTCTGGATATTAAGACTTATTTAGTGTACTCTTTGCAGATAGGGCACAATGTAGTCATTGGAAAGAGTTGTCTGATCTGTGGGCAAGTTGGGATTGCGGGTTCCGTGACGTATGTTACTTTTATTCTTAGAAACTACCACTTATCTGATTTACTTTTAGCTTTATTGGAATTATGTGAACTTTTGAGTTGGTTCATGGTTTGTTACTATTTAGGATTGGTGACAATGTAACTCTAGGCGGAAGGGTAGCAGTACGTGATCACGTGTCCATCGTATCAAAGGTACTTCACTGAACTGTGCCTATTTTTTCCCAAGTAACTTTCCTTTTGTTCTTCTCATAATGATATCAGTAACCAGATCTGTTGGATTCCCGGACTTGCATGTTTTGAGTAAAATTATTAAACTAGTACACAGAGCAAATGAGAGTGCTATTACCAAAGCTAAGAAAAATTTTCCATAACCCAAATGGGTTGAAAAGATGATATAATTGGAATAAGTTGAAGCAAACGGGTGGATTTTTGCATGAACAACTGGAACTTAATTTCATGAAAACAAAGTTTATTTTATGAACACAAAGATTCTACTTAACCTTCGTCGCACAATCTTTCTGCTTGGGTGGTAACTGTGGTTCGGAGCACCATATTGAGTTTCATCTCTTCTCTAAAACCTTGATATTTGTAACATTTCTGTGAGGTTATCTTCTACTTTGCATAGCATAAATTACATTATAACTAGAAGTATAAATCATAATTAAGAAAATTTCCTTCATGATGACTAACATTTACTACCCATACTACTAGAATAAAATTTTGTTGTTAATGCATGGTGTGGATAAGCATGTGCTTTAGTGGATTTAGCCACTTCTAATATGCAGATACCTATGTGCAAAGGGGTTGATTTAGATAGTGCTAGAATTTTATCTAGCTGATCTGGGACCGTCCACATGACAACGAGGGACGGTCTAGATTGCCTTTTTTTTCCTTTGAAATTTGCCAACCCTCAGGCTGTATGTACAAATTTACCCCAATATCCCTTGTAACAGGGAAATAATTAAGCGGTTTGTGGAGAGAAGACAAAAAATGGGGTGTGTGTTTGTTTGTACGAGTAGATGGGGCTTGCTGCTGTGTTTATGTGTCTGTGCCTGTAGGGGGGTGGGTGTGTTTGTCAGTGTGAGGTGGGTAATGGGGGAGGGGGCAACGGTGTGTGTGCAAGGGTGGTTGATCCCAGGGGGTGACGGGTAGACTGGCGGTGGTGGGAGGTGGGGCTGGGAAGGTTGGCGGCTGCTCTGGTGCCGAGCTGCAGAAGGGGGAAGTTTTTCTTTCTTACACAACTGAACAGGGACGGCTTGTGCTGTTTTTGTTTTTCTGTTTTGCGGAGTAATTGTATTTGTATATATCCACTTAGAGCACCCAAAGTGGGGCAGTTTGGCGAATTTGAAAAAATAAAAAAGCGATCTCGGTCGTCAACCTATTGACGTGGACGGCCCCAAGTCGGCTAGATAAAATGCAATTTATCTGGTGCTATATCTGGATCAGCGCCCTATATATGTATAGGGCGCTATTTGCACTCCAAAATGTTCCTTTTGCGCCCACTTTTGTCCTCAGTTTAGTGAATTGCTTGAAGTGACCTGACCTCCTTCTTTCTTCCATCTTTCTTTAGTACGTTTTTTTTCTTTCCGTGTTTGTGAAAGCTCTTTCTCTCGATCCACCGCTCCCTCCCTTAGCCACCTCCTTCAATCTCGGCAGCTTCAGAACCCTTTATCTTCAGTCTAGTCGGCCTTCTTTTTTACTTTTATCCACTTGTTTTCTTCAAATTTCTATTCATGGTGGCACCCACGGGAGCACTAATTTTCTCCAATAGAATGAGCACCAAGGTCAGTGGTGTGGCTGCTGGGTTTATTCTTGCTTGTAGATCTTTGAATTCTCATGCTAATTTGCATATCTTAATTTGACTTAGAGCTCATGAGATCGTCTTAGACTTGAACAACAAAAATTCTAAAAGAGTGGCTAGTGAAATTTAAGGTAAATGTAGTGGCGACTGGAGAATCGGAGATCCCATCTGGGTGCATGCGTGAGAGAAAGAAAGCAAATCGAAGCAAAGGGTCTATCTCAGATTGATTAAAGGCACTTATGCCAATTCTTATGGGGTGAGTGCAACAGTTCTCATACCTGCAGATAAAATTGGTTTGAAGCTGAGGCAAGCAAAATATTTTCAATTGTAAAAAGCCAAGAGAGCCAGGCATAATTGGATTCATATTTCTCTGTAACTGTTGGAACATATCTTTCTTCAAATTGCACACGATTTTTTTTTTCTTTTTGTAGCTCAGTTGTAGACCCTGAGTTGACTTGTATAACGAATCTGTTGCGTGTATTGGTAACCAGCATAGTTAATGATGGCTACAGGTCCGGCTAGCAGGCAATAGCTGTGTCACCAAGGACATTAAAGAGCCTGGCGATTATGGTGGCTTCCCTGCTGTAAGGATTTTTTTTTAATGTTATTCATTGTTCACGCAAGTATGATGCTAGATTACTGGAGCATGTTCCATAACTGCTTTTGACCTCTAGGCTACGTATGAACTTTTTAATTGGCTACAATGCAGGTTGCAGTTCGTGAATGGCGAAGACAAGTTGCTAGACAACAAAGGGCTTTGAAGTAGGGGATGCTTGACAGGACAATTTTCTTAGCATTGGAAAAGTGAGTACATATATTGTATGGCGATGTGATGTCCTACAGAGAGTCATGTCAACTTCATTCTCGACTTCCCCGAAACATGGTGTAGTTTGATCTTCTTCTTGCCAGAAATCTTGCCGTCTGATCCAATCTTTACAAGACCTTGCATGTTCATCCGATGATGCTGACTCTTTACACCCCATGTTTGATACTGTATTCTGGTTGCCAAACCCGCCTTCAGTTCAGCTGTTTTATTTGACATATTGATCGGCAGCATATTGTGTACCCTTGCACTCGCGTCCATTTGGTCTACTATTTGGGTGGTTCTATCTTTTCCTTGATGAAAACGAAGGATCGTTTTCTGCCCAACATTGTCCTCGTTATAAAAAAGGGTCAACAAGATATCTT
Source organism: Escallonia herrerae (assembly GCA_033070095.1). Taxonomy (NCBI): domain Eukaryota; kingdom Viridiplantae; phylum Streptophyta; class Magnoliopsida; order Escalloniales; family Escalloniaceae; genus Escallonia; species Escallonia herrerae. The sequence goes on along the minus strand of JAVXUP010000183.1, from coordinate 222,535 downwards.
CATAGTAGATACTGGAGTCTTTATTTGGGTTCTGAATCTCAAGGTTAAAAGAGAGAGTGCCATTCTGACCTTGGTTGACCCCAGTTGTGGCGTTGCTGTTACGGACCTGTACAGAGAAGTCGACAATGGTGTATCTCGGGTTTTTTGGACGCAGGCCTAGCCACAGGAAGAAGGCAAGGAGTCCTAAGAGGACAAAGAACTGGAGAAGCCACAGTTTGAAGCTTCTGGGCTCACACATTTTCCCTTTTTCGGGCGAAAGGGTGCTTATGAAGGCAAACACAGATCATCTTGCAATACAATATGGTATAGAACCGATGGAAACATGATAGTAGTTGCTTTATACTGAAGTATAAAGGAAAAAGTTATGCTAAGTTGTGCTTTTCTTCTTTGGCGTGGTTTAACTTTTCGTAACGTCTTATGGCCAAATGGGTTTGAGGCCTCAAAGAATACGCCACATGAAGTGTAATGTAGGAGGAAGCCACTTCCCGTTTCTATCTACCCGGCCTGAAAGGCGTAGTGATGTGAAATAGATTACCGCCCACTGCCGCTAGAAAACATTTTCGCTTTCAGTTTTTTCTCCAGTTTAAAAACTGGAGAAGAAAAAAAACTCATTTAACACACCGTTTTCGTTTTTTTTTTCCTTTCAGTTTTGAAAATTAGTTTTTAAAACAAGGCTATTTTGAGTTTTTAGTTTTGATTTTTATTTTGAGATCACTCTACCCCCCCTCCCCAACCCACCACTATAGCCATTGCCCACCGCAGGTGGACCACAGCCGGGAATCGTCGTCTCCGACCGCCACGTCCCACCACCGCTATCGTAATCACCACAAAAAAAATTAAAATCTAGATAATCAAACACTTAAAAGAAAAAAATTCAAAATAAAAACTGGATAATTCAACATTTATATGTTTTTGTAATAAATAAATAAATTTTAGTTTTATTTTTTAAAAAATAAAAAATTAAAACTATAGGCGATAGCAAAAGGTACCTAAGTAGTTGTCAAAATTCTCTTTCAGATTTTCACTCACGGTGATGCTATGCCTTTTGGCGAGCTATTTAATTGATAAAGGTCTTTGTGTTGCGTCCCATCAAACGAGTTAAATACTTTGAGCGAGCTATGTCGTCCCCTTTGAAGTTTATGCCTGCTGTGGTGTTAGAAGGGTAGGGTGTCACACGTGAGAGAGAGAGAGAGAGAGAGAGAGAGCAAACAAAGAATGGGTTTCCGATCCCCGCGGTGAAATGGGCACATTTGAAACTGGTCGGAGAGCCTTTTTGCCTATTCCCAGTGAAGGAGCTTGCAATAATGTTACCCTGCTTACCCCAGCTTAGCGTTTGGAGAAGTCTTAGGTATTCTGTTTGACTATTAAGTTTCTTTGATACACAAAGGTTTGGTTACATCAAATAATATAAGGTTCTGACTGAGGTTACAGTTAGTACCCTAGCAGCTAGAAATTTTCTTTTTTTAGTAATAAGAAAATTGCATTATAAATAAAAGAGAGTCTGCCGGGTTTAGGGCCATACAACATAGTTACATATAAATACATAATAGGAACTAGCATCCCACCACCTAGCGGCACACTACATGTATACAACTACATACTACCAACACAACAAAAGAGACTGAAATTTGCAAGTTGTGATCGACCAAATCTTGATAGACAGTTGTCCGAGCACGAATGTAGCTAAGAGTTTGGCTCCCTTCAAAATATGTGAATCAGTCCCGTCAATATTCATTGACAAGATAGCAAAAGTCAAAGATGATGGGTGTCATAGTATCTAGAATATCTTCGGAGCCTGCCAGTTGAGTAACTAGGGAACAAGAGTCGCACATTAATTTTCTGCGTATTCCGGTACAGCTAGAACTTGAAAGCTCACTTTGTTGCCAATTGTTCCCTACTGATTATATCATGTAAGAAGTTATACAGGAAGAAGAAGTTACATAGTAGCCTTTTACCCAAGTCATCAGGAAGAGACACTACTAGTGTCTAGTTAGTAAAGGATTGCTTAAGCAGTTAACTCCATATCTATAAATAACCGAACCAAAAATAGAAAGCATACATGTGAAGTACGAACCCAAATAAATTTACCAAAGATTGCTACTTCAGTGTCTCTTGTGCAGCTTTATATTTTTCTATGTTGTATTTCCATGCGGATCAATTTTCAAATTCCCTTCAAAAGCCATCTGGTGATGCTTTGTCTTCTACCTGAATCTTCGATATCTAACTGCACTATCCAAAGCCACCCTGATATCAGTGTTCTCAACAGTAGTTCCTCTCCAAAACTATTGGTCATCAGCGTTAACCAGTACTTTGCGCGAAGTAATCCTTTTCCGGCCTTGAGAGAAAGCTGGAATAGACCCGTTTCCTTCAAGGAGACGATCATAGTAGAAGGTCACGTAGATGTCATCGTAGTAAATGCCCATACGCTTGTTTGGCTTTGAGATCTCCAGGTTGATGATAACAGAGGTGTTTCGGATCACTTCGTCGTGTTCAAGTGTAGAATTCTGGCTACCTAAAGCTGGAACGTGGAGATCGGTGATGGTGAAAGTGGGGCACTTTGGGATTAGGCTTTGCCATATAACGACCGAAACCAAACTTAGGACAGTTAGAACTTGAAAGAACGACCAACAGAGAGCGAAACGACTTTCTGAGAGCCTTCGTCGAATCATTTTCTGGAGAAACAGAGATGTGAGCAAGTTGGTCGAACCTCAAACAACAGTGTAACATATGGGTTCAAGATCTCGAGAGGCATGCAGGAATTGATTGAGGCAGATAGAGAAGGTGAAGGTGCGCCTTTTCCTGTGCCATTCTTGGCCACTGTTTTATAGAGTTGCTGTTAAGTGTTGTTTGGTCACAGATTAGGATCTGGGCTGTCCTGCAGTAGCTAAAAAGTTAGGTTTTTAAGTACATGTAATTCGAAAAGGCAGGCTTTACACTTCACTTTCTGAAACACTTTTTTGTGGTGGATCTATGGGGGAAGCTTGGAAATTAAGAAAACGCAAATTTTAGTTACCTGTTTTGCTAATGTCTGAATTTAAGATACTTAAGTACATAAATATTTATTACCCAAATTTCCCGTTGCTAATTTCTGAATTCGAGCTCATCTAATCATGATTGCAACTCTGGTGTTAGTTAATTAGTACCATCAGATTTGTATTTTTTTTAAGCTAATGTTGATAAGTTAAAATGTTAGTCTAGAATTATTGCACATTTTCAAAAAGATTATGAAGGAAATTATAACAATTCCACTCTCTTATATCCTTTTTCACCTCTTTTTTGTTGCTAAATATACATTTCAATGGCAATTGTTGATCTTTTAGAGACAATTGAGGAAAAGGAATAGCATAATAGGAGGCGAAAATAGTCTCTCTAGATGGAAAAAGCCTTGTTTTCCTCCGGATCCATGCTTGCTTTTTCTCGTTCTTTTTTCTCTTTTTCATTTGCTTGTGGATTTCAAGTTCCAAACATACCTAAATGTGATTTTACATTGACCCAATGTAGTTTTTTTACAAATAAAATGTAAACGGTAGAAGATGAACAAAAGGCTAAACTGATGCATATCAAATGTAAATCCATACTAGGTGAAATAAACTGGGCATCTCTTGTCTTTGTAGTTCGCCAAGATCAAGCCATCCTTTCCAACGCCAACTTGACAGTTTGAATGCATCCTATGGCGCTTGCTATCCCACGTCGAGATCTTGAATCGGATGGTTGAAGTTAAATCAAGGCGAAAAATGACCGTCCCTTGATCGCGAGCAGCCATTAATTGCATCCAAAGCTGGTTATTAACGGTTAACGTTGCCCCGCTCAGCGTACCAAAAAGCACAGTTGTATTTTTTGGCTTTTGATAAAATGGGAACAATAATGAGGTAGCACCAACACTTTGTTCGTTATAAAACAGTGTCACCTGCATGGCTTCATAATAAATCCCAATGTTCTAGTTAGGGTTACGTGCCGTTACGTTGAACGTGATTTGAGCATTTTCAAACCCGTTTGCTTGGGACAAACCCAGAATTGAAAAACCCTCGACGTGAAATCTGGGCCGGTGCGGGCGTAAACTGAGCCACAAAATGAATGTGATTATGCCAATGACAAAGAGGAGACCAAGGAAAATGGCACATATTAGCTTGGAAACCCTAGAGGTTAGACTTTCACGAACCCGGTGCACATAGTATTGAGCGCTGTGATGCCGCTTTAAGGGGTGGTTTTCGGGGGTGGATTGGAATGGTATATGGCTTCCGGAGTACATTCTCCTAGCACCGGCGACAGAGATTGGAGTTTCTGGGGTGATTAATATGTATATGTTGCCTTAGTGAGATCAGGTGGCTGAGGCACAAAGGGATGCCAGAAGAACTTTAAGCTTTTTGCTTGGGGAAAGAAAAGAATAAGCTCCAAGTGATTGAGCTGGTTAAAGGTGTCCGAGGAGAAAATGGGGAAGGAAGCATACGATGCTGCGCTTTACTTGTACTTACAGAGGTATACATTGAGGTGCCCTACAATGCATGGGAAAGTACATAGATTGTATGTGTGTGTGTGTGTGTGAGAGAGAGAGAGAGAGAGATAGATAGAGAGAGAGAGAGGAAAAATACTAGTATGTGATTTGGTATTATTTCTGTTGTTTAACTCGTATTCAAGGAAAGAATAACATCACATGTTAGTGTTAATTTCGTGCTTGAATATTCATAATTTGTGCTCTAGCGATGAATCGCTATATCGAAAGCTTTACCAACTGAATTAACAAGACTATTGTTATTCATAACAACCGTGGTCGACTCTACGACGTTCAACCGGAGTAGATTCACTGCCAGTCAAAGAATCTGATCCTTTAGAATAACAAAATGAATGATTACATGCTGAATACTACCTGCAAAAAAGTAGCAAAAATTATGTTTTAGCAAAGAAAATTGTTGTTTTTATCCTCTTTTTATCCCTAGAAATAAACTTTAGTAACAAGTGTTTACCTTTTAGGGATAAACAAGTTCTGGATTAGTAGATCAGGAGATGAAGATAGCCTCTGCCTTCATCAAATTATTGACAGGCAGAAATAAAAGTATTCATCGCCAGAACGAGGAGAAAAAGACAGCCATATCTCTAAAAATACTATAATAAAACTTTATTATATACCACATTAAAAAATTATAAAAACTCGTATAAAAATCAAAATCGTTATAGTGAATTTTAATAATTTACTTACAAAGAGTTCACAAATAGTGTTTGCATTTGATATTTTTGAAAACAGAATAAAAGTGATGAAAAAAAAACTAGAAAACTCAAAAACAGAATTTGAAAATAGATCTCCAAAAAGGGTTGAGGTTCGTGTCTTTCCTTTTTCTAAATTGCTCCTGTGGTTGAGTTATCGGTGAGTTAAATATTGGGGAAGGGCTCAAAGTTGGTTGACTTGTCAAAGAGTTTGATTGGGCTATTTTTTTTTCTTTTCCATTTTAATTTGAGAGAAAAAAATTAGATGCTTTTTGCGGATTTTAATTCGTGGGGTCATGTTGGTACTAAGGCAAATTGGATAGTCTTTTCATTGCTATTATTCTCTAGTTTAATTATCACGAAACCTTGTATTCGACTAAAAGAATTTGTTTTCATCCTCATTTGTGGTCAACAAGACGCTATCAATGTATCTTTTTTTTAGTTTAATGATTAAAATTGTTTAAAGAGCATAAGAAGTACACAGCTCAACTCATTTTGAAATGAAATTAAAGATGTGACTTTTGAAATACGTATCTAAATTCTTGATTGTTTTCTTAGTTTAAAAAAGAATCATTTTTCGTATATTTCATAGATTTGGTATCCTACTGTTTTCTTCTTTTTCAAACTGCATTTCATCTTCCGAACATGAGAAAACTCACAAATGAAAAAGGCTATCAAGAATGGAAAGATTTTGATGACCTGCAACTTCGATAGTAGGAATAACCTACAAATTTTCATACATTTACCATTAATTGCAAACATCTTTGAGGAAAATTCATAGCAACATATCCTTTAGTCTCACTAATTAAAAATGACTAAGCAAAAAACCGACCATCATTTGCCACTATATAGGAGTTATAACTTCTTCCTGCAACACAATTTGTGGCAAAAAAATTTCCACCAAGATTCACTATATGAGTGTTTTTAGGAAGTCCATGTAAGACCTCTCTAGGGTTTTGTGCTGTTTGATACGTACATCAATACGCTTGAAGACCATTGTAGCAATCGTGGCTCTAGAAGCGAAGCAATTCATTGCAGATCTAAGCAACCATGTGCACCCGAATACAAAATTCCTTATTGCATACATTCAAGAAACATAGAAGCTGTATCCAAGAAATCCCATAATTATTAACAATCAAGAATCTGATGTATACATCTTAATGATGAACTGTTCCAGTAAGCCAGCCTTCCCTAGTTCAGAAGGGTACAGGCTAAAAATATCAGCCATCCCATAAATACAGTGGAATTCTTTCAGACTGAGAAGAGAAACTTGCAAGATGGCAGCATTGGTTTCATCAGTTCTTCTAGCCCTTGTAGTAGCAGTACTGGTAAACACAGCTCAAGCTCTAGAGCTGCACTTCTACAGAAACTCATGCCCGCAGGCAGAATTAGTGGTCAAGAGGGCAATGCAGAAACATTTTTCCATCGATCCATCTCTACCGGCTGGATTGCTTCGGCTACATTTCCATGACTGCTTCGTCAGAGTAAGTATTGAAATCATTACCCTCTTTCCCTCTTTTATATTCCCTTCTCTCTATCATGCACTTCACACCTCCATTTAGTAAACGAGTTGGGTGCATGTTCATCCAAGTTTTTACTTCACTCACTGCTTTTGTGTCTCATTTATAGTTCTAGAAACCAGCTTGATCAATTGGTAACTGTACTTCAACTTTGGTATTGAGTCAAAATAGAAAGGCCAAAGTACCTTAATAATGACTTTAAATTGGGACTATGATTCTGTTGCAGGGTTGTGATGCATCTATTCTTGTGGACAGCACAAGGAAAAATATAGCAGAGAAGGAGGCTCCCCCTAATTTGACCTTGAGAGGATTTGAGGTCATCGACGAGATAAAGTTGGAGCTAGAGAAGCAATGTCAAGGCATTGTTTCTTGTGCAGATATACTAGCACTGGCCACTCGCGATGGCGTGGCATTAGCAGGAGGTTCAGCTTATGCTTTACCAACAGGGCGACGAGACGGGACGGTTTCCAGTTTCTTTGATGTTCATATCCCTGGTCCTTCTTTCTCGGTAGCTGATGCATTGCAAGCTTTTCAGAACATAAATCTTGACATACAGGACCTCACTACTCTACTAGGTAAAACTCAAACTAATCTGTTACGGTTCTTATGTATGTCAATATGCGTTACTTTCTCTGATTTTAATTTACAATTTGTATTACAAATTATTGAAAAAAATTTAGCTACTACTCCGGTCGGAGAAATCTTCCTCCTACCCTTATATAGTAACAATCGATCGGCTCTAAATGTTTATAGGCTTATTTAGTGATGCTAAAAAGTATTGTTAATAATTGTCGTTAAAATGTCAAAAGAAAAATCATTAAAAATATTTAGCGACTATTAATTGTAACTATACACAGAATTGGAGGAAGATTCTAATGACTCGTAGCCAAAGTTTATTCCAAATTATTTAGGAAGTTTCCCAGAATTCTTACCGACACAGAGAGGTTGTAACTGGAGCCCAGATTTTAGCTGACACGTAGAGGTTGTAACTGAAGCAACTAAAACCCTAAAGTGTTGTGACTGATTAAACCTTAACTGGTTTGTGGCAGATTAAACCTCAAGAAACATATTTTTCTCAAGAACAATTTCTCGCCGTTAAAGCAAAGGCAAAATGTTTAAGTCATGTGCAGTAAAGTGTCACTGAGAGTTACCTTTCATAAATATTTTTTTCGAGTGAAAAGAGCTAACAATTCACTCAACGAGCTGGCAATTACACTTTGTCTCACGTGCAAGCTCCTAACAACTACATTTTCTCTCACTATGCAAGTCGCTGGTTGCATGTAGAGGAACAATTCAATGAAAAACAAATCAAGGTGCAACCACCGAGTACCAAACTAAATTTAGTGCAAATTGCATTATTATAAGAAAAATTAAATATGCACGCAGGAAGAGTCGAACTCAAAGGTAGCCAAACCGGAGTTCAGATACCATCATGTACCGTAACCATTTACTAAGAGTTTAAGCTTTTAAGAGTTTAAGCTTTTAAAAGTTTAAGGTTCAACAATGTTATTATGATTAATATTTTTATTTTTTTTCCCCCTTTCAGGTGCTCATGCAATTGGATTCTGCCATTGCGGATTCTTCACTGATCGTCTCTATAACTTCAAGGGTTCGGGCCAAGCTGATCCGAATATGGACCCAGGGCTACTTGATTCGCTAACAAAGAGCTGTCCAAGATCGGTGCTGCAAAACTTCAACATAAGCACAGACCCTAAAGTTTTCATGACTCCAACAGCCTCGACGCCACAATTTAAGCTAGACACTTCATTTTACCAAGGAGTGCTCGAAGAGGCAGCAGTTCTTAACTTGGACCAAGAGCTTGCATTCACGGATATTACTCGAAACATTGCTTTGAATTATGTAAACAGACCAAAGGTGTTCAGGAGGAAGTTTGCTAGAGCTATGATCAAGTTGGGGAATGTGGGTGTTTTAAGGGGGCAAGAGGGAGAAATCAGAACCAACTGCCGAAGTATTAACAAACCAAGCATTTCTCGATAGACTGGACGTGATGTTACGGATTTGTAGAATCTAATGAGATACAGGAATTCTCATGCAATAGAAGGTCAATCTTTTGTTATTCTCCCACATTAATTGAAGTGTTTTTCGCAGGGCATGCATACACCGAAGACAAGTATTGATAACGAGATATTGGAATTTTTTCATTTTTTCTTGTTCTTCTAAACATTTTTTCTTTTCGAATTCCTGGCCAATGTATCTACCTAGCTATTGTGGGTGTTGCTAGACTTCTGAGAGGGAAATAAAGAGGGAAAAAAATTAGAGCTTTACCCAAGGTGTTGATGATGTCCCTGTGTATTGAGTTTATTTTTAACTTTAATCATCAAGAAGTGTTACTTGAGATAATTTTTTTTATTTTTAATCACCAAGAAGTATTAAGGTGTTAGAGAATGTACCCTTCACGTATATGTCATACTTTAACACTTTTCCTCATGTGCTTGCCTCTGATTGCACGTTAATACACAAATCTGGGTGCACCATCACCAACTAAAAAATAGCAAAGTGGGCAAAGTGACCAAGGTATGCATCTGTCGCCAAATTTAGACGTTTGTCGCCAAAAGCTTACGGTCTGCATGCATCGCCAGAAATAAAGTCATTACTACCGTAACGACACTCGTTATCACGTATATTTTCATCCATTGGATGAAACTATTGCAGAAGATAATTAAGGTTGATGTTTATACACACACGAATGACTTAAAGAAATTAGAGTCACGACTCATTGAAAAACTAAAACAACTCAAAAATGTTGAAAGTAGCAGTCGCCCCTAACCCATATGATGAGACTGATTTTTTAATGCATCATCGTGAGCTACCATGCATTGTCAATCAATCTCGTTTGACTTCTCATCAAATTAGTACATGCTGAACGTAAAGCACGCCATGTTTTGCGACGGCTCCTACACACAAAGGTTATCCTTCATATTAGTTATAGCTAATTGTCTGCAATTCCAGTAGTAGAAGTTGTCTACAACACCACATATATTGATCATAAATTGTCACTGAATATTGTAAGCGGTACTTCTGTAATTCTTTAAGGCTACTATAAATATTTAACGACTAACATTTATCGCTGTATGTGAAAGTTGTAGGCCTTTTATCCAACCCGGGTTGCAGTTTTATTGATACCCTACGTTTAATTAAACTAATCGGCCAGGATTTGCTTCAAGCCTTGCATGGGATTACCACCGGATTACCGGGAGTGGGCTTGTGGCAAGCACATGAGAAGGGGTCCAACTCTTTTGAATGCTTTTATCTAATGACTAACAATCCTGCACGTTTGAAGTTATGAAATTAGTACTTTAAGTGAAAGTACGAAGTATGAAGTTTCTTAACCTATTTTTGGATCAAATTAAAGCCAGGTCACAAGAAACCGATGATCCTTTTCAGCTAAAATATATACGTTCCTTACACATAATGTGCGCTTTTATGTATGAGTATCGGCTAGTTGGCTTACAGAAAGACGTGATTGTAAAGCTCTAGTCCAAGTCAATTTCGATGGACAAAAACAGTGAATTTTCATATTACCTTTTTCATCGGTTCAAAATAACTAGAATTCTCCGGCTGACCACTTTATGTGCGCGTTAAATAACATGCAAAAATATACCACTTTGGTATCAATGCCTATTTGAAAGAAGTAAGAGTAAATGATGTCCAAATAAGCTAAGCTACGTTTTCATTTTCTCCTAAATAAAGCATATTTTCCATAATTCCAAATATATAAAAAAAAAAAGAAGAAAAATAATGGAAAGGGGGTTAAAGGGATCGTTGATTCAGTAAAAAATTAAAGAGCCCTTGATTGACTCCTGCCTAGACTAAAAAAAATCATCGAATAAGGATGGGGAGGGCTCTCCACTTTTAATTTGTCATCCACTTTTTAAATCTGGAGCTATCAATCAGTTATCAAAAGATGTTGTCACATGTACTAGCTAGATGTGGGTGCAGAGGCCACGTTGTATCGCGGGGATAAGTCGGCTTAAAGATTCTAAGCACATTTGGACAAAATAATAGGAGCAAATGAATGTCGCTTTTTCAGTAATGAGAAAGCAGTTCATTTCAAAACCCTACATTTCCATGTTAAATTGCACATTGGGCCCTCTCAAATTTGGGATTTTGCACGCGATAGTTTTACATTATTAGGCTCTTTCTGCAGTAAAGCAAAATATTATACCGCGAGAGTCAAAATTGGATAGGAGTACTAGCGGGACGGAAGCATCTAACATTCTGCACACAAGTAGAGTCACCTGCTTGAAAAAGCATTATTCGAAACTATTTGTTCCACTGAATTTTACCTTTTAACAAATTCTTTGTATTGCATGACCGACCATGTAGGATCGTTGGATTAGGAGGGGTCCGTGCAACGGAAGCAGAAATAAAGATAAAATATTTTACAATACATCCAACTGTTCTGGATAGTCGAGACTCGGGACCATATATATAGATATTGAATCGAACTCATATACTACAGTCATATGCTAAACATGCACGTATCATTTGGTAAGTCAAGTTAGGCATCAACATTAATAAGAATTACCGTTTAGATATACTCATTTATTCTAGATTTTTGCAATGAAGCAAGAGTATAAAATTTGTCACGCGATGAGAAACCCGTCACACAAACTACCAGAATAAATCTAACTTCCAAAATTCCATTAAACTGAGAATTTATAGGCCCCATATGCCATAGGATATTCAAAAGATTCTGAAGTTTAACTACCCACAAGAACTGCACCGTGTGAGACAAATTAAACCTTGTTTAAGCTAGCCAATACACAAACCTTATAATAACATATACGTCCTATGATTTTTGCATGGCTGATTACCAACATTTATTTATGAAGCGACTGGCTACTCTATATTTTATTTATTCTTTTTCCATCTTAAATGTGTGATATAGTTGAGAAGAGCAAAGCGCAAGACCTGCAAGGTCGCATTTAAAAAGAAGGTTTAACAGATAACTGTCTCTTGGCATCCGTAGTAAAAGAATGTTATTGCAGTTTTGCACTTGGAAGCAATGATATAAAGTAGCAATGACAAGAATCCATTGATAAGAAATATGAAAGCTCCAATCATTTATTAACAGAATATAGCATAAAAGATTTCAAATAATCTTATTACATATATATAAGTACGTAAAACTTCGCAAGTTTTACCACTCTGATCAACCTTATACCGACCCCCAACGAAAACTGTAAGGAGTCAAAAAAAAAAAAGTTACACATAATGCGAATTGTAGTAGAACACAAAAACTAGCTTGTCCAAACCAAATTTAGTTAACCCTAGCACACACTTTCCTTATTTCACCTGCAGAACCTGTAAGAACTCCAATCCGACCCATCTTCACCATTGAAACACCAAAATCCTTGAAGAAGCTAGATCCATGGGTAGTAGCTTGAAGTTTGACATAAGCCATTGTTTGGCTGTCAGCTAGGAGGGCTGCGTCTGACTCGAAGAGACCCCTTCTCTTAGTCACAAGTGTGTAGTATTTTTCGTCAAATGTCTTGAAGCTCCCGGGGTCCATTTCTACAAGCGTGTTCTGGTCGTTTGGCTTGCATTTGATCTTCAGCTTTGCTATGTAGTTGGGATCCAAACTGGGGTCGGTATCACCCTTCCCGGTGAAGTTGTAGAGACGGTTCGTGAAGGACGAGCAGTGAGAAGTTCCGATTGTGTGTCCGCCTAAATGATTAACCAGCTCACGTTAGTCCACAATTTCGTAGAGAACTCATATACCGATCTTTTCATGGCACCGTACGTTACCAATGCATGTACTAAAATAGTTCGCAACCTTGCCAATAGCAGCATGCGAACAACATTCTTTTGAACCTTGGCAATGATAATCATCAACAAGAAAGTCTATTTTAAGGGATTGTATAGGGTTTAGGTACCTGATAACACAACTAGGTCTTTGGCACTTAGACCTTTTTGTTGAAACCCTTGTTTCAATGTGGTTATGTTTGCAAATGGAGGTAACAAATTTGACAAGGCCTCATTGAAACTCGACACTCTTCCATCTCTGCGCCCGGTTTCAACTTTCCAGAATGGTCCTTTCAGCTGATGGGGAAACAAAAGGTTTCGTCTAAGTTAGGATTTTCTGCACAATATGGTCTTGAACTATCATATAAAGAACAAATTGAAGGGCGAAATTATTCTACCGCAAATGTTGCATCCCTGGCTACTAGGGCTAGTATGTCAGCACATGAAACCACACCAGGGCATGACTTCTCCACTGCAGACTTTGCATTATCAACAATTTGGTACCCTCTTAGGCTTAAATTTGGAGGGGCATCTTTCTCGGCTTGGTTAGTTGAAGAGTTCAACAGCACTGAACCGTCGCAGCCCTGCAGATAAATTATAAATCCAACTTACCATTCCAATAAAAGGTCATTAACGAGTGAAAAAATAAAAAGACAAAAAAAATTACTAAAATTCTACGTACCCTAACAAAACAATCATGAAAATGCATTCGCAACAGAGGTGCAGCAAGAGTTGGTGCTTTCGACATGGCTTCATCCACTGTCTTCTTCACTATGGCCTCCACAGTGGGGCACGATTTCCTGTAAAACCCTACTTTTAAGCCCTGTCCATTTGCGAAGACCAGGAAGATCACCTGAAGCGAGAGAAGTATTAAAAGCTTTGAAGTTGCCATTGAAAATGCCTGGACTTCGAAATACTTTTGGTACTGAACTGGTGTGGAACATATGTCCCATTTTATAGTTGGTGTGCACCCTTTGAACCTGTCATGGTATGGCTGTCCTTACATGGCTTGTTAATTGTTTTGGATTTAAGTATGGAGATACAACTTGATACAGCAAGCATTTAATCTGGTCTAGTTGACAGGGTTAGTATAGAAATGTATTAAGGCAAGGTTAGTAACCCTATTTTGTAATGCAACGCCACGCGGTTTGAGAAATATGTTAGAATAAACCGGACACATAAAGATCAGTTGACCTCCTGCTAGTAACATGCTTCAATCATACTTGCATAACAAAATCAGAGTACTGCAACAGTCCTGTGCCATGAATAAACATTCCGACCTCGATAGACACTGCTGTTTGTAAGCAAGCTAATTAAACAGTTCTGAGAAAAAAGGATTCGGTTGCTGTTCTTAAGCCAATGACATAGCAAAGTTGTGATCCTGGTTAGGTGCCGGCTTGGCACATAGAACGCGGATGGAAACCTGGATAGCTAGCGATGTTATTTAGCTTTGTCCATGTTTGCATCCATTGACTTAATGTAGCTGTTAAGATTTAAAGCCAAAAACACCTTGTTCATCTATCCTGGATAAGTTTTTCAAAGATGAATATGTCGGTGAATTACAAGTTTGATACAGCAAGCACTAAGAGCATATAATAAGTTCGTGGTGAATTACAAGTTGGACAAAAATATAGAACTTGATCAAGAATTATATATTACAACCTGATGACCATATGATTGGTATCAGCTTTCGATATCCATGTGAGAGATAAACCTAACAGCAGTGACTTTTTGGCACTGAAATGCAATAGAACAAATTAAATGCCCCATCAAATACTTAGGTTAAACCTCAAAAGGATTGACCTATCACATATAGATCAATGTACGTGTAACATCGGATCAATGACCTCATCTGATGATGAAACAGCTAAGAAACTCGATCACAATTAAAAAAACTGCATGAACGATCTTGGCAACATGCAGTCTGAATCACAGCATCTAATTCTGATCATAAGGCTAATTTAGTACTACTTCAAGCAGTTGACTCTGTTGGTAACATGCTCCGGTTTCACGAGCTGTTAGAATAAAACTCTGTGAGTAACTCATCAACACAAGAACTTCAGAGTTATCATGGAACAAACAAAGATAGGTTGACCTTTTGCAAGTAACATGCCTCACTCAATCATAGTTACACAGACAGATAAACATAGAATAGAGTCAGACTTCCTGCCAGTGCCAGGCCAATCTTGCAATAGATGAACATCCGAACCATGACAGAAACTGTTGTTTTTTAGCAATTGGAATTAGTTGCAGGGAAAGAAAATGGCCATGATCGTTGAGCCAGTGACATGGCTAAATCGTGGATTAGGTGATGGCTTTGCATATGTAATGCTGATAATTGAAATTGGTTTCTTATGTTTCTGCAGCCATTGACTTTATTATAGTCGTTAGGCTTAGGCAAAATCGTGTCCATTGGTCCAATATGATTAATCTATTCCGAGATGAATATTGCACGTTTATGGTTCTACCCAAATGTGCAAGATTACATGTTCAAAATTTCATTGAAAGTGGAAAATTTATAGAACACACTTATAGTGAAGCCTTTCTGAATCAAACTTCCAACTGTATCCCTACATTATAGACTAACTTCAACTTTAAAAACAGTTGATCAAGCTCATGTTGGCAATTGCTCAACGTTTAATAGATATCGCTCCATCCCACTACTTTCTAGACTTCTTCATCATCCCTATTGTTTCACCCACGCTCAAAATTCAGCTCTTAGCGTGGTTTGCACTTTCATGGTAATCATTTCCCTTCTTACGTACCTCTTATCATTTGTATCGATTAGTTTTACATGTGCTTTTGTTTATTGCACACGCATCGCGTCTGTGCTGACGACATTAGCTCGGATCGAGCAAGTGAGAGGGATTGCTACATTTAACGAACCTACTAGCACACATATGAATGCCACGAAACTTTCCAAAGTTTAAACTGATGAGCGACACTTTTGAAGTACTTAAGTCAAAGATAATCCTTACCCAAGTCTTCGACACCTCTGTAAAATTGAAAAACCCTAGCCCTTATGTGAGCCGCTCCCCCCCCCCCCCCCCCCAAACACCCCCACGGCCCCGTCTCACTGTTCCTCTCGTCCTTCCTCATCTTTCATCCCAAATCTGCTTGTCTCGCGGTTGTTACAACCCAAGCCATGAAACACCAATTCAAAAGGATTGATTTTGTAAAATATAGCTGTTAAGATTTAAAGCCAAAAACACCTTGTTCATATATCCAGGTTAACTTTTCCGAAGATGAATACATCGGAGCCTTCCCAAGTACCATCATCGTGCCATCCGTTCCCTGTATATCGTTATGCTCGTTCTAACTCTGACATTATCACCGACCTAAGAGCATATAATAAGTTCGAGGTGAATTACGAGTTGGATGAAAATATAGAACTTGATCAAGAAATATATCACGACCTGATGACCATACAATCAGTAACGCTTTCTATATCCATGTGGAAGATAAACCAAACGGCTGGCACGCGACTTCTTGGCACTGAAATGCTTTAGAACAAATTAAATGCCCCATCAAATACTTAGGCTAAACCTTCTGAAAAAATCGAAAGGATTGACCTATCACCTATAGGATCAATGTACATGTTCAATGACCTCATCTGGTGATGAACAGCTAAGAAACTCGATCACAACTAAAAAAACTTCATGCATGAACGCTCTTGGCAACATGCAGTCTGAATCACAGCATCTAATTCTGATCATAAGGCTAATTTAGTACTACTTCAAGCAGTTGACCCCGTTGGCAACATGCTCCGTTTTCACTAGCTGTTAGAATAAAACTCTATGAGTAACTCATCAAAACAAGAACTTCAGAGTTCTCATGGAACAAAGAATAATAAGTTGACCTTTTGCAAGTAACATGTCTCACTTAATCATAGTTACACAGATAAACCTAGAATATAGTCACACTTCCTGCCAGTGCCAGGTCAATCCTGCAATAGATGAACATCCGAACCATGACAGGAACTGTTGTTTTTGAGCAATTTGAATTAGTTCCAGGGAAAGAAAATGGCCACGGTCGTTGAGCCAGTGACATGGCCAAATCGTGGATTAGGTGATGGCTTTCCATACTTCGTATGTTTCCCCAGCCATTGACTTTATTGTAGTCGTGGGGACTGAGGCGAATTCGTGTCCACTGGTCCATTATGATTAATCTGTTTCAAGATGAATTGAATCTTGCATGTTTATGTTTCTACCCACATGGAGAACATTACATATTCAAAATCTCATTGAAAGCGGAAAAATTATGCTACTATTAAGGGAGAGCAAACTTACAACGGAGCCTTTTTGAGACTTGCAACTGTACCCCTTCGTTATATACTATCTTCAACTTTAAAAAAAAAGTTAATGAAGCTCATGTTGGCAATTTCTCAACAATTAATCAATAATTGCTCCATCCCACTATTTTTTGAACTTCTTCATCAATCCCATTGTTTCAACCATTTCACTCAAAATTCAGCTCTCAGCATGGTTTTCACATTCGTGGTAACTCATTCCCCTTTTTATGTACCTTTATTATTTGAAGCGCTTACATTTACATGTATTTTTGTTAATTGCACACGCATGGCCTATGTGCAACACTAGTTTAGAGTAAGTGAGAGGGAGCCTTGCATCTAATGAACCTACTAGCACGTAAATGAATGCCACGAAACTTGACCAAGTATAGACTCATGACACTTCCGAAGTCGGCGATAATCCTTACACAAATCTTCGACGACTCCTCCTAAAAAAAGAAACCTACCGTTCCTCTCGTCCTTTTTCATCCTTCTTCACGGACCTGTTTTTCTCGCGGTTGTTGCAACCCATGAAACACCAGTTCAAAAGGATTGATTTTGTAAAATATATACAGATCCAAGTTAGGGGCAACGCCAAATCATATCAATGATCTCATCCGGTGACGATACAAGTACGGTATAACTTAATTAATATATAGTCACAAATTCGCAACTGGTTTATAGTATCACTGCATGATCTGGCTCTTTGCTACAACGCCTAACATCAGAATTTTTAAAGCTTTCCCGTGGCAAAAACTATCCGGTGCAGGCTCACCCTTTGCAACTCCACCTTGGCTCGGGGGCGATTCCTTAATTTCCTAGTAGTATTTTGTTCATATTTTTGCTCAACTAAAGGGGTTCACAAAGTGGTTTGTCCGCCTTATTTTTTGGAAACTTTACATTATGACTAAATGGTGTTCGCCTTTTTCATAAATTCTGCAATCGCGAGGCTAGTATTTACAAAAAGGTGGGAAGAACTGTACTCCAGTACTAGCATTTTCCCGTACTTAATTAAGTTGGGCGAAGCCCTAAAATTCTCGTACTTCACGAACATTCTTCTACTTAAGACGGGTAAAGCTTAAAAATTTTGCATTATGTTTTGATTTTATCCGCCTTTTTTTTTATAAAAAAAGGTGAGCAAAACGTACTCCACTGCTAAGGTTCTCGTACTTAAGATGGGCAAAGCTTAAGAATTCCACCAAGTTCCAAGGTACCCCGGAGAAAAATTACACAAATTAGTACGGATTTAAAAGACAAAATACAAGCTGTGGAAGTGTCCACCATACCGCGCCCAACATGTGGCCTCGCTACTGCCACTGGGCCAGATTCACATGAAATCTTGCTGCTGGACGTGGGCCGTGGGTATGCGATTGAATTTTCTCCGGAGCCCAAGTTGGCAAAGGGCCACGATATATCAAAAGTGATAAAGCCCAATCAAGTAGGGACTTTGGAGTTTGGATTTGGACTAAAGGAAAATCTCATTTTGAGATATATATATATATATATTATGACGAGTGGAGGCACCACTTTTTATGTGCAAGGTCAAAACTCGTTCTCATTTTAACACTATTTTAATCGTTATAATTTTAACGATGATAAAGCGCCTTCAGCGTCTTTTTAAAACCTATCAAAACATAATACCAGTTCATTAGCCAAGTAGCGAAAGAGGGGATGCACAACATAACGTATACAAGAAAGATATAATCGGTTACCTTAGGCTTTTGGATCTAAAAAAATTCATAATAGTGTCTAAGAGCAGAGGTTGAGAGAAGTTAATTGTAACCTGCTTGCCTTCTAATTAGGTTGCTATTTAACTTGCTTGTACTCTAAATTTTAGGAAAAATTTTGACTGCAGTCCGAGTTATCTCATGAACTAAAAGTTTTCTCTAAGGAGGGTAATGTGCAGCGTGCTTGATGGTGGAGACGATACAGCCATAAGCATAGTCGTTTGACGATAAGATGAGAATTGATTGCTCACAACCTACAAGGGTTATGTGTATAATTTTGGCATAGTTTTAAAACTTTTTTTTAGCAAGGTGAGGTTTTTCTATCCCCGAAAGGACAATGGAGCAAGTTGTCACAGACCCAGGGACATTGCAGATATGGTCCCTGGTACCTAGATGAGCCCCTAAAAACTATTTTTCAATAAATTTTTCTAGTGTCTAGGTGATGTTTGAATAAGTGCAAAGCCCAGTAAATTAAGCTGTCGCATTACCCGTCAGGCCCGTTGTATAGTTCAACGCCTATATATTTCATGTCCTATGAGAAAGTGTTCCCTTTAGACAAGCGGTAGCCTCGCCCCTCCTGGGGCTAAAATTAAGCAAGGTTTTGTGGGCAGAGAGAATATAAGACAGCAAGATACAAGAAAAAGACCTCATCTCAAGATCAGCAAGAGGGGATAGGGAGAGTTTCACTCAAAATTTCAGTAGCAAAATTGGTCATTTTAGGGTCCCTATGTTTTCTGGATCTCATAAAGAGCTGAATATTTCTGTTGTATAAGTCCTGGTGACCCATCTTTTTAAACTTGTAAAGACGGTGTTTCAAGCCATTATTGCAGATTAACAACCAAAATTAGAATTTGTTTTTCTTTTTGTTCAAACTCCCGTAGGTTTAACTTGATGGATCCATAGGCCCTGTTCAGTTGACGAGAAAAGAAAGAAAAGTTCGATTTTCTGCACCTTTTAGACGTTCATTAAGTAAGAAAGTTGTTGACCTACATTTTTCAACTTTTTCAAAAGAATTAACTCTTCGAAAATCACATTCAACAAAGTTGGTAGACCTTTGCGGGTATGTCGAGTCACACCCTTTCTTTAATTGGGCGTTACCTTACACTTAGACACGTGCATTAATATTATTATTATTATTATTAATAATAATTATTATTAGCTAGTACTTGATAGCATAGTTCATAATGCGCATGTACGACAAACTCTTCTAAAGAATAAGTTAATCATACTTTTATTTCCTGAAAAATTTACCGTCAAATGAAAACGTAAAATAATGTTCCTTTCTTTTCTCTTTCCCACATCGGATCTCAAATTTTCTAGAATTTTTTCTTTACATCACTTCATATAATTTTCCTAGTATTAACATTTTTTCTTGACATTTTTGACAAATGAACGGAGCCTTAAGTGATCCCACTTATTGTGCTACAAAAGATTAGATCACCCACAAAAGATTGCCTCTGTAATAAGGAACGGAAAATTAAGATGTCAATTTATATTCCTCTTTTTTTTTTGGGTAAATTAAGATGTAATAATAGATCAAAACCACTTTTTGCCCTTCTTCTTTCGAAATAATCCGTTGTGTCTTCCCAATTGTGATCTCTTTTGGCATCGTGCACTTAGGGTGGGGGTAGCTCTCCATAGAAAAAACAAAAGCTCACCATCCTCATCATCACCCTCCATGTTTTTTCTTTTTTAATTCTGATTAATATTGGAGGAAAAGAAAAACTAGCAGATAGTTCAGATTAAGAAAGGAAAGGAGATTAATGGAAACGCCCTAGTTTTCAATGCTTACACTTATCCTTTGTTATACTACTATTGCCAACGATGACCAGCAAAGTGTCCGTGGATCGAGAATTTCAAAGAGTGTCACCTGAAAAACTTTTGGAACTGGCAAAACATGAGATGCAACCATCAATTTCAGCGAAAAGTTCCTATACCGGTGCTATCGCTTTTTAAAATTTGACTAAGTTTTTGATAAGTTCATCAAGTACCGGCAGAGAATACATATATAAGAAGAACTTACGTGGTTAGTTAATGCACGAGTGACTGTATCTCCCCTACAAAGGTACTTCAGCTTCTTCTTACGCTAATCGTGTGGATGAGTTGAATATATCAAATGTAACGTTAGAATCATTTACAAGAAAGATACGAGATGACACCTTGAGTCTAACGTTGTGTACATGCACAACGTAGTATTAGGATAATTACCTTGACTAACACGGTAAGATGTTGACCTTCCCACACGATTCATTGTAGCCCACATCTTCATAATCATAATCAGTGTGTTGATTGCATAACTTCCGTGTCACCCACTTCCAACCAACGGAAGCTTCTGGGGACAACAAATCGTAGTTCTACCAAATGACGACATTGGATGGTGAGATCTGTTACTTAGGAAAGATTCTGGCCGCAACCCGTTTAGTGAGAATAGCACAAAATCTCTCTTGTAGCGATATAAAAAAAATTAAATATAATTAATGGTATTTTTATATATATCTTTGGCGATTATCTTTAACAACACTTTTAGCGTCAATAGGTGAAATTCACTCGATATATTTAGCGATCACCGTTTTTCGCTATATGCAGGAATCGTAAGTTCTTCTGCAACTCGGGTTGTAACCAATTGATGTTATGTTAGTTATTACTGTAAGGTCGTTAGATTTATTACTGTTATCATATATCGGTCTCTGAAAAAAAAACATTTAAAATAATGGTGATGAAAATAACGCAACGAGTACGAGATTTGCTTATGGGCGTCATAAGGGTGCCCTATTTTCTTAACCTTAAACGATAAATTAGCACTATCTTAATTAGAACTAATTCGTCAATTTGAAAAGATAAAATTGCTCTTCATGCCAAAGATTTTGCTTTCATTTTCCTTTTCTTAGGTTGTACCCACTATGTTGTCGTATGGACCACGTGAACAAGGGTTGCAAAGCTACAAGACTTCATTCCCGAGTTTTTACTTGGAAAATTGCATTATATTTATGATAAAAGAAAATGTACAAATTCGGGCAAAGGGTACAACATCTTCACAAAATCTCAACGAATCAAAGAGGAGATCTCCATCTATAGCAACGTCATAAAGTAACCATTTTTGAGGAAAAACATGTACATATTCTAGGTCTATGAAACTCTTACGAGTGAAACAAATCTCAAAAAATAGATTAGCAAGACATAAATGAAAACGGTTGGGCTAAAGCCTCGTCCTTAATATACAACATGAGGAGGATGGTGTGTGTGTGGGGTTGGGTGCGTGGGTGGGTGGATGGGTGTGTGTTGGGGTGGGTTGGGGGGGAGTGTTGGATAGGGAGGACATGGACCATACTCGTGTTCGAAGAAACGAAAATACATCAAGATGCATGGTCTATAGCTATACAAACCTAGTTTGTCCTACCTCAAAGCACGCTTACAAGAGTTTGGCCAATCGACTGGGGCAAGCTTGTCGACCATTAGATCTTCGATTTTCGAAGTGCATACATGCGTGCACAAAATAATATTATGCCATTCAAATAAGAAAGCAACAGATCTTCAAGCACGATGAAATAACTTTGTCGTCACATATCTAAGCTCATTCTTGTTGTGTCTTTTTATAAAAGATAAAAATTCTCAAAAGTCCGCAAACACACATGGCAACTAATATCGGGCATTTAATCAAAAAACAATAAGAGGGAAGATAGTCAAAGCACTGCAACCCAACTTGGATTTTTAATTCCCCTTAATTAGTTGCTGAGCATGTGACACACCTGAATTTAACAAAAAAAAAATAACTTCATTTGGAAGTAATTAAAAATATCAAAGCGAATCTAAGTAAAATCAAATTAAGTTTCGCATTTAAATAATAAAAACTAATTTCATTACCTCCCCATATTGTCCATGACATGCGCCGTACCTGCATTCCCTCATCACGTGCTTCTAGTTCAACGCTTGCATAGTCAACTGTCACATTTTTCTACGTTTTTTTTTCTTTTATTTTTTCAAGAAAAAATTGCATTATCCAACTAATTTCTTCCTCCTTTTTTTGTCATTCTTAATTTTTTTCACCCTATTTTTATCCTAGGTGAACCCCTTTTAGAGGCAAAACATTTCTTCTAATAGCTAACAAACTATCTTCGCTAAGTTGTGTGATAGCACTTTTAGCGAAAGATTCGGTTATACTTGCTGCTAGTACTTGGCTAAAATTTCCGCCGAATATTGTGAATGAAAATATGTTGCCGCTTTTAAGAGGTGATGTTAGAAGATGTTTGTGATTGATTTTAAAATGATCACGCCTAATTAAATTTAAATTAAATCAAATTTGAAATGTTTGGAAAAAAATGTTTAAATATACTTCAACGTACTCAAAAGTCATTAAATGCAGAATCCTTATTTTCTTGAATTCTGATTTGATCACTTTTAAATAATCAAGTTTGATTTAGAGAATTAATAAAATATCTTCACTTATAAACGGACATTAAATGCCCCCTTTTCAATTTGAATACACTTTGTAGTAATTTTGTCATACTAAACATACTTTAATTCTTTTCATCCAAATATCTTCAGCAACGCTTAAAATTTTGATTAAAATTGATTTAAGAAAGTGATTCAAATTTAATAAAATCTACTTTCGAGCCTCTAAGTGTATAAATAATTACCATTAGCTGCTTTGATTACGTTCAAAGACTTAGTTTTATATCGTGACAAGTAATGACTAACTTTACTCAAAAGCTTAACATTATACTTAAAAGAGTTATTCATGTACACGGGTGTTTCTTTATATTCCAACAGATTATAAGAAAAATTAATACTTAGTTACTGGTGCACCACCTTATCCCGTAGAAGACCGCCAACAAACCAGGCCCCAGCCGCCGGCCACCATCCCGGGCAATGGCAGGTGTCCAGGTTGACACCGTTAGCTTTTAAAGTTAAGCTATTTTCAAGGGGTACACTTTTGGGACAAAATGGGAGAGACTTGCACATTGATGGTTGACTTAGGCAACGTGTAATTTAGATGAAGGCGAGTGGATCCCTTAATTTATGGACGGCTTTAAAAGTTTGAATTGTTATTGAACGTACATGAGTACTGATGCTCATAACTTCTGAGCGTGCAAAAAATAATTGGAGAAGATATATACAAGCTATTTGTTACTAATCACTCCTCCATTTGAATTTTATCATTGCTAAAGAAAAAATATTATTGCGATACTCGCTTTCAGCAATGAAAAAATGCAGGGAGAAAGTAATAGTCTCACCAAAAATAAATTCAAACATCGCCACCATGTCGTGGGGGAGTGGGGGGTGACCGAAAGTGGGGACATGCTAGAGAATCAATGTTCAAAGTAATCAAACCGATGAAAACCCGAAGTCTGAATTTCATTTTTTTTTGTGTTAAAGTTTGTATAGAGACAACAGTACTCAAACCGATGAAAAACCGAAGTCTCTTACTATCAAACATGATAACATTATTGGACTCATTCTCTAATAGATGCTAACTTAACATGGTATCAGAACTCTAATTTAGTAAGATCTTGGGTTCGATTGTTTTCACTTGGGAGAGAATTAAACATGATAACATTGTTGGGCTCATTCTTTAATAGTTTAAACTTTTAGAGCAGATAATAACTTAACGCTTACTCTTTGGAATCTCGTACAGAAGGAACTCTATTTGTTATGGAGTCAAAAGTTTTTATTCTCATCTCGGTTCAACTTTGTTACCGCAATTTACCAAAGGGAAAAAAAGGCAAAAGTTTTGAATATCCTTGTACGTCGTCTCTGTTAGGCGTCACATGACGAAGAAGGATATGAAAGATTGTAGTGGCAAAAATCTAAGTCACTGTAAATGCTTACAAAATTAAACAAAATGAGACGTGATTTTTAACGCAGATCGGTTATGCCTATTACCTTGGATATTAGGAATAATGAGGTCTACCGATCTCGAGGACAAAATGTGCACACCACCGGTTGCATTCTTAGTCATCTGCGAGGACGATGAGTTATGAAATGCCTTGGATAATCAGAAACCAAGAACCTAATCGAATGATTTCGCATAAAA
Source organism: Escallonia herrerae (assembly GCA_033070095.1). Lineage (NCBI taxonomy): Eukaryota > Viridiplantae > Streptophyta > Magnoliopsida > Escalloniales > Escalloniaceae > Escallonia > Escallonia herrerae. The sequence goes on along the minus strand of JAVXUP010000183.1, from coordinate 198,001 downwards.
AATATTGGTCCAGCCCTCACTGACTAAGATTTAGAGTTGCTATCAGCTAGGAAATCAAAGGGAAAGCCACTTTGTTCGGCGTAAAGGACCCAAGCCTAATCTGAATGCACCTTGTAAGGGTGGGCTGCTTATATGCACGCCTGGTGGTCCATATTCCTCGAGTCATTCATGGTGCGAAGCACATCCGCACTCTTCTACCTCTTGCCTCTCTTTTGAGAGTTCTAGAACTCCGATAGTATCATAAATTGTGTTAGTGCAAACGTAACTGCAGGAATTTGGTATCTATCAATAGAAGAAATAACGGTGTCGAAAACAAGACAAGAATTATCTACGGTGACACTGTAGACCAGTTGAAGGAATGTAGCGCAGCTTGATAGCGCATTCTTTTTTAGTACAAAAATGTCACGGGTTCAAATCCTGTCATCCTTACGTTCACATAAATTTCATGTAATATGAGATATTGAAATAAAAGCAAAGTCTTTGCCACCGCCTTCTAGGTGCTAAGAGGGTAGGCAAAAGCTAGCAAACCAAAAACGACGAAGAATATTGCACTTTTTTTTATTTAAAATTATCTACCTTTACGATTAAAGGGATTAAATTAAAGAAAAGCAAATCTTCTCACGAGAGACACGACCACGGTTTCAATCACTTCAACAACGAAACTAATTGCTTTCATTTTTTAAGGGAGAAACAAAGGTCAAGCGAAAATGGGTAAAACCCGTAGTTCTAATCCAAAATAAGAAAATAGCAAGGGAGGGGTGAGAAGAAGAGAAAAGGAAGAGAGGGGTGGGAGGGCCGAGGAAAGGTCTCTCCACTTCAAGAGACCCCCCACAAGAGCGGAGATTAGTTTTTTTTTTTTTAATTGAGAGAGAGAGAGAGAGAGAGAGAGATTGTAAGTATTGGTTTGACCTAAAATCTAGTAGGTTGGGGCAAATTTTTTCTTTTTTCCCTTCTCTTAAAAATAAGATGAGATTTTAGCATAAAACTAATAATGATACAACAAACTAACAAATAATATGATTGGATACAGTTATGGACACCCTTTTTAGAACATATTCATTTTATTTATTTATTTATTTATTTTTGATAGGGGTGTGAACGAATTGGATTCGAATCGTGTACGGGTATTTGCTTTTGATAAGTGCTAGCTCAGTAACCCGAGATAAGCTAGGGTCTGTTTTTAAAATAAAGTATTCTATAAGGTTTTAAAAAGTACATTGATGTGTACCACATAGACAAAAAAAATTAACAGTATAAAAATATATTATTTGGCTATAAAGATTAATCTTAGTACCTAAATTAATCACGACTAACTTAAGTAAAATATGAAAAGATAAATTCACTTGCATTGCTCATAACTTTCAATTATTAAATAGCATTGCTTTTTTTTATTAGACTGCAGATATTTTCATGTACATGTGTGTTTACATGTAATTTTATTATACTGTTACTTAAAGAACAAAATAGATAACGACACAATGGAGCTACTGGTTACTTGTCTTCTTTAAGCTTTTGTTTGAGATTGTCAAATAGTATTTCAAATGAATATTAGCTTAGTACTTAAAATAGTAGAATAATCATACTGGTGCCATATAAAGTTAAATAGCGAATACGATTGTGGTTTTAATTAAAATATGATGATGCTATCAAGTATCCCTTTTGAATTATAAATGTTACACTGATTTAATTCTTTAACTTCAGATGATCTTTAAGGTATTACATATAAATGTTCCTAAGATTATAATAGCAATTTAGTAAAAATTTAAAATAAATAAATTTAATTGAACGACCACATAATATCCAATATTTTATGTATATGTTTTCTTTAGTTCTTGTAAGATGCTAGTAATAAGAATATTTTATTGATGAACATGTCGCGTCCTTATTTTAGAGTATTGAAATTATTTTTCACATTTTTTATGACTATTATTTGTTGCCAAGTTATAGTTTCGATATATATTAAATGCATCCAATGATTTTTTTTTCATAAATTACACTTAGTTTAGCACACTATAATCTAACATTGATATAACAAATTATGTCAGGTTATACCTATAATTATTATCAGCTTGCAAAGGATAACAAATATCATTATATTAAGCTAATATTATAAAGCGAGCGTTAATCAATTATTTGTTATTGAACTTGCACAATAGTCACCAGTCATACTTGCAATCAATTCCATCATAAACAGAATTAAATTTTAATACTTATAAGTTGTCTAAAATTTACAATTTATTATTTTTAATTAAAATATATTACTGAAAAAAACTGTTTTATTAATCATAAGGGCTCTATTGGTAAATCTTTAGTTTTGTAGAATTAGATGCATATATTTTTGCATCATAAAGATTTTAAATGTTCCCAAAATAAAGTAAATAAGAATTATTTGATTAGTTTTTTTTAATGTATGTGATTTATTTTCAAATTTTCATAAATGTGATATAGCCACTTGTTGATTACGAGGTCATATAATTTTTTCTACTAAATCTCATATGTCATTTTTGTTTTCTAGATACATTATTTTTTATTTTTGTATGAGAGAGTTAGTTTTCAGGACATGATTATCAAAATTAAATCCTAATAAGCTAGTTTTAGAACTAATTTTTACATTATATAAGCTTTCCTAATATAGCCTTCATATAGTTTTAGCAAAAATAAAGAAACTTAAAAATAATAAAATTTGCATGCATTTAGAGACACTAGCATGTTTATTATATAACTTTGAATCCTTTTCAACAATCAAATTTATGAATAAGTTTTATTATTACTATAATTTTAATTAATAATAATTATAAACTTATTTGTTGATAGTGTGCTCTCACCCATAAAATACAGTCAATTTTTTATTTTATGAAAACATTCTAAAATTTATACTTTATATTGATAAATCTTTACATCCATTATGGTAAGCTTATACTAAAATAAAATAAATATGAATCAAGTGTTAAATTATTTTTCTTATCTCAATCTCAATTATAACATCATTTTTTCTCTCTCTTAATGTTATTGATATTATTTAGATATATGAATTTTATATTCATAGTAGAGAGTGGTTTTAAGGATACATGCAGTAGTTAAAGTTAAGTCGTAATATATTAGTTCATTAATTAGTTAGAGTTTCATGAAGCTCAAAATTAATTTTTTAATTAGATAAAACTTATTGATATGAAAATTAACTTATCAAGAAATAAGGACTCCATTCAAGATAATATTTGAGACCTTTAGAGACACTTATAATGTTTATAATTTTATTTCATTTTGAAAACATAATTTGATGACATATCATATTTTTGCATCTTAAAGTTCTTAAATGTTTTCAACTATAGTAATTAAGAATAATTTGATTTGATTTTTTATTTAAATCTTGTTTATACTTCTACAGCTACTACTGGTTGATCATGCGATCTTATCAAATCAAAAAATTATCCTATAATTTAATTAATCATTTTATATATTCCATAGATAATTTTCTTGCAATGATTATGTTATGTGTAAATACATATACATTTAGTAAAATATAATAAATTTAAATTAACTGTAACATAAAATTTTTGTTTTAAATATCCTATGTTATTTTTATTTCTTAGATACATGATTTCTTATCTTCGTATGAGAGAGTTAGTTTTAAAAACATAATAGACAAAATTAAATTTTAAAAAATTAGCATATTTGAGTTTTAGAAGCAAAATTAAATAAACTTAATAATAAGGATCACATCCAAAATAATATTTACATACCTTTAGATACATTTACATGTTTAGTATATAACTTTAAATCATTTTCAACTATTAGATTTATGAATAAGCTTAGCCATTATTGGAATTTTAATTAATAATAATTGTATGGTAATTTGTTGGTTATGTTGTCTCACAAAAAACAAATACGAAATTTTTTTTACTGTGCCAAAAGATTCTAAATGCTATATATTATATTGATAAATTTTTACATCGACCACGATAAGCATATACTTCGGTCAGCATATATTAAAATATAATAAATATGAATCGATTGTTAAAATTATTTATATTGTTTCAATCTCAATTGTAACATCATTTTCTTCTCTCTTATAACTTTAATATGTTATTTTTATTTTGTAGATTTATGAATTTTTATGTTCATGTTAGAGTGTGATTTCAAGGATATAATGGTTAAAATTAAGTCGTAATAAGCTAGTTCATTAATTAGTTAAAATTTCAGAATGCTTAGAATTAGTTTTTCAAACATACAAAGCTTATTGATATAAAAGTTAATTTATCAAGAAATAAGGACCATGTTTAAGATAATATCTGAGGCTTTAAGAGACACTTATAATGTTATAATTTTATTTTACATTGAAAATATGATCTGATGACATTTCATATTTTTGCATCTTAAAGGTTTGAAATGTTGTCAATTATTGTAATTAAGAATAATTTGATTTAATTTCAAACTTTTCTTTTCTTATATATATGTGATTTATTTTTAAAATCTCATTTATGCTTACATAGCCACTTTTTTTTTATCTTGCTTTCTTATCAAAGCAAAAAAGTTATCCTATAATTTGATTGTTAATTTTATATGTTATATAAATGACTATGTTATGTGTCAATACATAAACATTTAATCAATCATAATAAATTTAAATTAACTATAACATATTTTTTTATTTTGAATCTCATATGTTATTTTTATTTTCTAAATACATTTTTGTTTATCTTCGTATTAGAAAGTTAGTTTTAAGAACATGATAATCAAATTAAAATCCTGAAAAATTAGTAAATTTAGAGTTTTAGAAGCAAAATTAAATAAACTTAAAAAATAGGGATCACATCCAAAATATTATTTTCATACCTTTATATACACTAAAATGTTTGGTATATAAATGTAGATCTTGTTCAACTATCATATTTATAAATAATTTTTACAATTATTGTGATTTTAATTAATAATTATTATACAATCATTTGTTGGTCTTATGGTCTCGATTAAAAAAATAATATAATTTTTTTTACTGTACCAAAATGATTCTAAAGGTGAATCAATTGTTGCATCATTTTTATTGTGTCAATCTCAATATTGTACATCATTTATTTTTTTTTCTAAATTTAATATTTTATTTTCTTGTTTTAGATATATGAATTTGTATAATAATATCAGAAAGTAGTTTTAAGGATACAATAGTTAAAATAAGTCATAATAAGTTAGTTCATTAATTATTTAGATGTTCATAATGTTTAGAATTAGTTTTTCGACTATATAAGACTTACTAATATAAAAACTAACTTATCAATAAATAAGGATCCCATTCAAGATAATATTCTTTTTGTTTTAAAAATATATAAATTTTTATATTCATATTGGAAAGTAGTTTTGAGGATATAAGGCTTACTAATATAAGACTTACTAATATAGTAGTTTTAAAAATATATAAATTTTTATATTCATAATAGAACGTTTAGAATTACTTTTTCTTTCAATCATATAAGGCTTACTAATATAAAAATTAACTTATAAAGAAATAAAAACCTCGTCCAAGATAGTATTTCATACCTTTAGTGACACTTATAAAATAAGTTAGAGTTTCAGAATGTTTAGAATTGAATTTCTATTCGCAAGAAATAAACAAACTGTCATCTGTCTAATTTTGAACCTTTTTTTTGCAAGAATGACATTATCGTGGTTTATCAAAAAATTTCTCACATGAATAAAGTGCATGCATATATTAGAATTTTTTTTAATCGAGCATTAAATGAATTGATACATTTATATTCACCTTTGACAATTACAAATACAAACAATAGCCTCTTCAAACAGGCACGAACAATAACCGCTTCAAACAACACTAATCAAACTTCCAAATCTCCATCTGCAGCCCAGTTCTTTATGTCTGTCTTTAGTGACAATTAGAACGCCGTTTTTCAAAATTCAAAAGGCCAACTTGCAAATTACCAAACTAATAGGTAAAAGAAAATTTTTGACTGCCACCATGACTACCACCAAAGTGTAAGATGATAATCAACTTTTCATATAGCAACAATTGATTGTTGGTAATGCTATTAATGGCTTTTTTAGTCACGTTGAAAAGTAATCCTAAAAATTATTACCGAAAGTGTTAATAAAAAAAGTCACTAAAACATTTAATAACTATTAAATGTCGTTATACACGCACTCGTATCAATCTTCTTACAATACCTTACTCCATCAACAGCTCATTCACAAAAGCACAAAGAAGCATCCCAACTGACAAAACCCCCTTACACGAGTCCCTTTCTCTACACTACATCACACATGATTTCATTACAAGTTTACACAACACTCCCTCTCTCTCTGAAATCCTTCTAGAAAATCCCCCACATTCTTCATCTTTTCCCATCAACTCATCACATCCAAACCAGGGTGGTGGATACAGGTCAGTTCATCAATCACAAATACCCAACCCACACAACAAAGTCTTTTCGCATGCCAACAAGAAGATAAGAGGAAGGTGGCATGTTGCTTATGTTTTTAGGATTCAAGTAGTTTCTCTTTTCAACCCCATTGTAGCAGTTGAAAGGGGAAGCAAGAAAAAGGGAAAGAAAAACAAAGTCTACATGGACTTTTCTTTCTTATCATTCACGAGATTTTTGGTCTGTTCATGCGATTGTTTTATTGCAGCCTTGACTAAAATTCCGTCTTGTTTCTTCTGATATGTCGATGTGATCAGGTGGTGGACAGCGAAAGCCCCTTTGGGCACGCAAGCCTGTATGTAGATACTTACTTCCCTCCCTACGTGCTCTCTTTTCCTTTTCCTTCCATTTCCTCACTTTCTCTCCTGCGTGGAAGTCTTGTGTGACATGACGGAAAACCCAAAGTTGGTAGGCATCGTTTTTCTGGGTCTTGTCTAGATTATCATCTTTTCTTTCTGCAACCATCTTGTCCATAGATGTATATAAGTTATTCTTGAAAATTTCTTCAGGGGGGTATGGATTCTGATGCTAGGAGCTCATTCATGGAAGCTTGTGACAGAGAAGAAAAGGGTACCCGGAAAATCACTATCTCTGATCAGATAAACAGTCTGCAGTACACAAATGTGAAGTCTGACAGCTTCGTAGTTGACATGGAACGCTTCTCTCATGTAACCAGCAGAGATGTCACCCCAAATTCGAGAATTACTGTAAGCTTTTATTCCTTTACTGATTATGCTTTGTTTCTTGATCTTGAACCTGCCAAAAGAAGACAGAGAGAGAGAGAGAGAGAGAGAGAGAGAAAGAGAAAGATGTTTTGTCATTGATTACATTTTGAAAACGAAGAGTAATGACATTAACTAGATAACACGTAACTGCCACTTCTAGATCAACTTTGCGGCCATTGCAATCGGCTGATTACTTTATCCATAACTTACCTTTTGAAGACTTAGTACTAATCATCATCGTCATCTCCACCATAATTATCTATTGCCAAGTTGTTATCTCTAACTACTTTAATTGTGTCTTAAGTATTCAAAAGGCAGCTGCTTTTTGTTAAACTCGTTTGAAAAGAATTTAGCTTTGGTTCTGATATCGTCTTTACATTTGGGATGAAAAAGTTGCAGAGGAGCTTTTCAAGAAAAGGGAGCCAAAGAGCGGCTGAGAAGAAGATGAGTGCAAGTGGCGACAGTGAGAGAGAAACCAGCGGTGTTGTTGCGACGTCTTCACCAAGAGGTGAGTGACCATTATATATATATATATATATATATATATATATATATATATATATATATATATATATATATATACATAAAAGTTCAAACTTGCTAGAAACCAAATTAGTCTCATATCTTTAAATTGATTTTGTCACCGTTTAGAGAAAGAAGCCAAGGGCTTAACAAAGACAGAGTCTGTCATTTTGTTTCCAAGCTACAGCCTCCAAAAATAGAAGAAAATTCACCTCTTTATGCATTAAATCCGGCCTATCCATTTTTTGGTGTTTTTTATTCTTGTTGCTAAAATTTGTAGTCATGGTATTTTGTCGCTATAACACGGTTAAAGCAGATCCTCGATCAGACTATTTCCTGATTTTTGTTCAAATGCATGTATTTAGAATGAGTATGCACATATAGAAGAAGATTTATAGATAAGTGCACACACTAAAATAAGTGCCTAAATTGTGATCACATTTCCTGGCGACTCTAACAAACAGCGACGGTTATGAGCACACTTGACTAATTGTAGATGAAAGCTTAGGCCAACAAATTAGCATCAACCAACTGATTTACAAATGTTTTCAGCTTAATCTAGGTCAACCTTAATTAATTAGAGGCTTAATTTGTTCTAAAACTATCAATTAGGGGAATATGAGATCGGTGCAGATACAATTGGCATACTGACAAGTATGTAGGATAAAGTTGGATTGATCATGCCATATTGTGTTCCACATAGCTGCCAAAATCACACTATTTTTTTGACTAATGAACCTGTACTTGGCTAGTTCAATCAAAAGGTGGTAGCCCAATTAAATATTTAGTGGTAGCTAGCTTGCTCTGTGATTTTATATCAAGGTGAAGATAACTTAAGTATTCATTAGTCTATGATTAACTTGCTAGTAAAGCGTTTGATTGCACATCAATCGCATCGGTCGATTAAATTAACCAAAACCAGAAAGCATAGACATCGGTTGGGTGTTTAGATCTGTGATCTCGAAAGCTTTGGTACTAAAGAAATAAACTTCTTGTTGTGTACGCTCAACAGTTTTAGGTATCAAGACCCTTCATGATTTGATTGGTAGGTTAGCAAAATTGGCATGAGATATCAGACAAGATACACATTCCCACTCAAAAGTCTCCCCTTCACCTTTCACCCGTAAATGTATGCAAGATTAAACTTCACTTGGATTAACGGAACTGATATTCTCACTCAAAAATTGAACCGGCCACTGGTCACTGTTTTGACCATGAGTGACAAATTGTAGCGTACAGTTCAAAGTTGGAGCGGAATGATCAATTCCTGATAGTTAACAATGGAGCAAAAGTCTACGGTCTTGTTCTCGAGAGAGTCATTAAAGGTAGCCAAGACTCGATCTCGACAGCAAAAGCTTTGCGAGGTTTGATGTTACTTGAAGAAGACCGCGAACGACTCGCTTCCAAATTGGCAATTTGCTTTTGGACAAGTTGCAATCGCCAAGTCTTCGTTTGGGCAAGAAAACAGACCCACTGCTGGCAAACAAATCATACAAATTTATATATAATAAACTGGCTACTGGCTACAACATACACACATACATCCATGTATATCCATATTCAGGTCTGTGCCTCTGTCCCTATGTATTTGTTAAAGTGGCACTCTGGTGCACGAAGCTTCCTAGTTTGGTATATATAGAAGTGCAGACAACAGACTGTCATTCCTTTTTGCTTCCGTCCATACTGGAATGCACATGCTTTTGATTTGCTAGAAACTTGGTTGTGCAGCGAAATTTTTGCGTGTCAGCTATTGTGTATGGTATTATTAAACTGCAGCTGCTTTTCTAGGGGTTGGCACGCCGGAAAAGCCCATGGTGGTGACGGTGGGGCCGACCGACCACCCCACCAACCCACAAGTCCAGCATCAGATCACTATTGTGACGGGAAACGCCGGCACCACCACCCCGACGGGCGGAAACAGATACGGTAACAGGAAATTCAGTTTCGGGCGCTCGTCTTCGTCTTGGTCCATCGATCCCAGGAGGATCCTTCTCATCTTTGCCACCTTGTAAGATCAGAGTCCATACACTCCTCTAAAGCTGAAGCAACTGAACCATGAAATGCAGTGGTTTCATTGTTTCTCCTCTTCTGTGGCAGGTCAAGTATGGGAACTATATTACTGATTTACTTCACGCTTTCCATGGGCAAGCTCGGTGAGGATGACAATGCACTCAATTAGTAGAGCTTACCGACACCATCAGCTCCTCCAGATAATTAAGAAACAAACATGATACTATATAGAGCAAAAACACAGGAGTCTACCCTTTTGAACTAACATGCTTGTTTGGTTTAGAGTTGTGCGGAAAAAGGGATCCCAAGAAGAGAAGAAAGATGGTGGAATACTGAGACAGCAAAGCTACTACACTTTCCATTAGTGGGGGCTTCAAACTCTGCCATGTTCTCACTTTTTGCGAACTGGCTTTCTAATAAATGAAGACAAAGATAAAGGGCACTATAACAGAGATAGGAATCTTCAAATATAAACAACTGCAGAAAAAGATAGTGTGCTTACCTTCAACGTTAGTTTTGTGTATATCTGCATAAGACTAATGAAAGACAAGAATGTTGTTTTTGCCCTCTCTTTATCTTCCTTTTTCCTTACCCCATCCCTTCAGTTCTGATTGCGCCTTTTGCAATCCAACCCAGCAGCTCCTTTTTGTTGTATGTGGCTTTCATGTTAGTAGATAATGAAGGAGAAACAACGAAATCTACCAGCAATGATAATACATATGCATGCTTGCTGCACTTGAAGCTTTTCATATTTCCTGGTACATTCCTTTTTAGTAGAACTCTGTGGCATGCCACAAAATGCTTACGAAAGTAGGTCCAGGACAATGTGGCAACTTGAAGACACTGCTAAATAACCACTACAAATTAATATCTAGATGCGTGTTAACAATATAGAGCTTATAATCCAGAATGAGGATCTCCCAGAATTTCATTGAAGACTAAACTTCCATGGTAATACATTGTTCACATCCCTTAACAAAAGAGAAGGGTACCAAATAGTAAGGTCTCAGGGCCTAATAAAGTAGCGAACATTAGGCTGATCGTCAGCAACTGCTGGCTATAGCACATCTCCAAACTATATTATCAGCTAAGTAGCATATAGACAGCTGCTACGAGGAAACATAAATCAAGAATGAACCAATGAACTCAGCAAGAAGAAAAAAGGATGTCAAAGAGCAAAAGACTTCTCCTATCCTTCTGAATTAGTTTGAGAAATCATGTGCCCAGTGGCATGGCAGACATATATGATCAACATGTTTCTCTAATTCCAACAAATCATAAGGGAACCATAAAGGTATGTGAAAACAGCCACTTGTATATCTGAAAGAGGAATTGGTTAGTACTGGTGCAGATGTTGCCGTTGCCTACCTCCTCCTTATAAAAATCATCTCTCCAATGGGTATAATAAAAGCAGAGTAACATACAACTTATCTGACACGGTACAGGTTACAACACCTCATAACTAAGCAAGCATCAATTACAACTCAATATACAACCTAAAAACATGACTCTTGTGGTTCTCTTTGTGTGGTTTTTTCACTAACTTAACTACCCAGAGGCAGAAACAACAACAAAGAGGTCATGATGTTGTTCTTATGGAGTATGCTTAAGGCATGCCTTAACAAAGAAGAGAGCACCAGCGTAAGTTAAGATCCTGATTAACCCCCCCCCCCCCCCCCACCCCACCCAGCAAAAGTAAGATATTAATATTAATGTCAAACATCTCCCTCCTTATAGATGACTAGAAGGCAATACATCAATTAGTAGCAAATATATATTTTCGTAATTAACACTTCATTTCTCAATATTATTCTTCTGCTTCTTCTTTTAGGGCATTTTCGTTTAATTTTTTTTTCCAAACATGAACTTAGCAAATTTAAGAAGTGATGGAGGTACTGAAAGACGTGATAACTTGTGGTTTCAAAGGAAAGAAGACTCTGCCGAGATAAAATGGAAAAACATGATTCAAATGATTGACAGGAAGTAGTTTGGATAACGCTGCTTTCAGCTGAGTTATCAGAATCAATCTCAACCAACTTTAGATGGCTAGATGTGTCCTATTACTCTTGTAAAGTAATTGTCTCTTAATCTTTTTTTATTCTCGTACCTTCTTTTGTTTGACGACAACTTCAAAACGGATCGTATCCTCGCTGCCGGTGTCATTAACTAATCTTTCGCAATAGCTGTTTCACGCATATTCCTTCAAAAACTCATTTTGCATAAGCTAAATCTACGATTCTACAGCCATGCCAGTTTATCTGTCATTGGAAGATTGTTGTGTCTACGCCATATCAATACCTAAAGTCCAAAACCATCTGAGCACTTTGTAGCATCTATATGCATGTACATAGATATTCTGAGACAGGATTGTTGGCAGTTTTCCCGTGCCCAAAGAGCTAGTAACATACGTCTCATAATAAACATAACTAACATTCTGCCACATCCAACAACGAAGATTTATAGGGTAGAGAACGAAGTAATCTGCTTACGCTTCAATTTGCAATTCAATTTACGTGTTGCTGTCATTCAAATAAATGCACTCGTGAGGTAGAGGAAAAACTAAGGCACTTGTGAAAAAGAGGAAGTACAAAAGATTAACTTCAAATATTATAGAAAAGGCTTAATTCAGCTTTGATGGCTATATTCATTGATTGGTAGCTGCTGCAAATCAGTAGGTAGATGATATCATTTTAACATTTTAAAGCTGCACATCCTGGCTGTATTTCACCGCAAGCTTAAGAAAACTAGGGTGGGTTGAACCCTTACCAAAAATCGCCGCACCATACATTTAATCAAGTTTGGCAAGGAGGAGTTGGCATCCCTAGTAGCGCTTTGAGATTCTTGGCATGGAGCACTTGTTCTTCCGGTCTTGGTGAAGTCTCAGTACCACTGCTGCTGTTTCTTCTATAGCCTTCCCAGTCACTTCTGCAACCACAGCAAGTAATATTAATAGGGGGAATACTATTGAAAGCTTCAATGATCACCTTCACCATCTTTGCTACTCCCTCCGTCCCACATAAATCAATTGCTTTTTTTCTTGCACGCAGATTAGGGATTTAGGTCATGTATTGTGTGTTTGTGATTCTACCCTTTAGAGAGAGAAGGGGAAGAAAGTGGGCCAGGAGAGAGAAAATGAGTTAGTAAAGTGTTAAGCGTGGGGAGAGAAATAGAATAAAAAAGTGTAAGAAAATGGGCCAGGAGAAAGAAAATGAGCTGGTGGAGTGTTAAATTTTAAAAAAAAAGTGTAAAAAGGGTAAATATGTAAATACCTATAGAATCTTTCTTAATTTGAAAAGCAAGCAATAAGGAAATATGATCAATTTATGCACGGGGGGAGTATATTATTAAACATCCGGAAAGGAACTTACCTCTCTTGCATAGAGCACAAGGCCAAAATAAGATAGTAAGGCATACATGGCATGTGAAACTACTAAGGACTCACCGATTACAGGCCAAGCCGGATTTTGTGCAAAAATCCTGCTTGCAAATTCCAACTCCTTTCTCACATGATCCATCTCAGAATAGTTACTCCTTGCATCATCGCCAAAGCCCAAGCTCTTTGCTCTTGATCTTCTTATTGTTTGAAGGACGACTGGATTGATAGTCAAACCAAAAACCTTTTCAGGATCTACCTCAAAGAGCATCTTTGGCAGTGCTACACCCATTACTAGCGGCACATTTGCCACTTTGTAACCTTTTTGTGCAAGATAAATTGATAGCGGTGTTTTCCCAGTGCGAGAGACACCAGTAAGAATAATATCAGCCTTTTGCAAGTTTTGAGGTAAGGCCCCATCATCTTGCTTTATGGTAAATTCAATAGCTTCAATCCGTTGAAAGTATTCCTCAGAAAGGGGGAAATTCCTGCCTGGAGCCCCACGGGGGAGACCAGAAGGCGAGACACCTAGATGTGATGATATTGCCTCTGTAATTGGGCTCAGTATATCAGTGGATGGTACACCCCAAAGTCTGCAGGCTTGCCTAGCAGATTCAGCCATGGAGTTGTCAGCAAGAGTGTAGACCAGCATAGCACCTTCTTTGGCTGCTTGCTTTATAATCTCCAACAACCGCTCCACATCATCAATCTGATTATGAAATCACATTAGAAAAAAGTAAGTCCAAGGTTTAAACAAGATCATAGATCTTAGTTGCACAAAGCGGGGGCGGGGGCGGGTGCAGGAGCGGGGGCAGGGGCGGGGAAGCGTAAGCATCAAGAAGAATCTGAGGTTGGGAGGGGCTTGAATAAATAAATGCGTAAAGAGTATTATCATTTGTTTAGCATAGTTTACATAGATAGCAACAACAGACAAGGAGACTTTAAGGACTTGAAGGAAGAGAGAAATAAGGAATTGAGTTGAAACGAGCTTGATTTTCATGTATTCTATCACTTGTTCCATGCATCTCTATCCAACTAGCGGGATCGAGTTCCCATCTTAGCGTGGGACGAGATCCCATGGAGCTCCTAACTTGGGATCGCAAAAGCGAGTTTCCGAGAGAAAAACGTCGCCATATTAGGAGTTTCCTGCAACTAAGTCATAGAGTTATTTCCAGGATCAAACTACAGTTAGTTTCTGTTTCAATTTTAAGCAGACACTTACAAATGCAGACCAAGCCATTTCTTAGAAATCCTACATTCGGGTGGAATCTGAGTTGTGTTTGTTGGGTTAAATTCCTGTCAAGGTATAAATACTCTAGTAACTGGAATTATCACAATACGACTCGGATCATTAGTTGTGTCAATCAAACTTTAATCCAGGCTATGACCCGTCTAGACGAGGGTGATATGACACAACACTAGTCACAGTGATTTATGAATAGGTCCTCCTATTGTTTACAGGCAATATTTCTATTGTAAATGCAGTATAAAATTATGGCATCGCAATGGACAAATTAAAACTACTATCATTCTGCCATGCAACACGTATGTAAAAGCCAGATGTCTGGCCAAATTTTCATCTATTAGGACAAGACGAGATAATTGAAAATGCTACAACAGACTATCCAAATTAGACGCTGGGAACCTGCAATGCTTCAGAAAATTGATGCTTAAGTGCTTATCCCTTCAACACGGAATCACCTGGAAAGGAGAAAACTTCAAGCCCAACCTTCAGTTTTCAGCAGTCATGTTTCCAGCATATTAATTGCCACAAGGTTACTAAAGCAAAGTAATCAATCCCTCACATTGTCTGTTTGGCATAAGAACTACTCAACCCCATTAGGACGCAAAAATTTGAAACTACTTTGCAAATCTGCTCTTCCTTGCATACCATGAAGAAAGCTGCCTAATTATGGAAAAGGAGCCAAACCTTTCACACTACTCAAATCAAACAATTTAGAACGTAGTAGCTAACTTAATAAAGATGGATATCTAGAATTTCACAAGCAGGCCTTCTTCATTAAGCAGAGAAAATAGGCCCCACCAGTATGTCCTTTACGACAAAAGTCAAACTTTTTGCTTTTAGACAGAAGACAAACATATTCCGCTAGCATGCATTGTGCAAAAGAGAGAGCTTGCTGATCATCACTAATTGTCTGGAAGGCAATCATGATGTGATTGACACCGGAAAATAGACTTGATCAAACTGAGCCACGGTTGCTAATTATACAATTGTTGCCTATTGCCACCGAGATGAACTTCTTAGAGCTAAAGACCGATCTAAAAATCATCAGCAAAGTAGAAAAAGGGCAGTGTCGCATAATTACCCCTAAGTTCAAGCAAAAGGGTTAAATTTGCACATCAACGACCTACATATGCTCTTTAGTCTTTATTGCACTTGGCCTCATCAAAGACTACTAAAAGGCTTGTCCTACAGTTTAAGGCTAGCTGGTTTGCATGTGTCAAAGCAAGCATTCAACTTGAGTTCCAACGCGGAGAGGAGCCTTTCCGGAAAAGAAGGTAAGCTACCTACGTGTAAAATTATTAGATCCCAAATGTATATAGCATTGTGAAGTGGACCACCTTCCTTAAAATGCACATTTTCCGCAATGTATTGCTGCAAAAGGGAGTCTGTCCAATAAAGAACGGTCAGACAACCAGTACCTTCTTAAATACCGGATCTGAAACATTAATAGACCAGAATTATCAGATAAAATTCCGTTTTCCAGAATGCTGTTAAAAGACCAGAACTATGACTGCCACCTTTTTGAGTAACCATCAGCTAGCATCCTAAGATCTAGAATCTGATATGGACATGAGTCAAAGTTCATTTCAGTTCATTGATCCAACTTAACTTCGCCCCAAGCCACTGCAACTAAGCTCATTCTCCCGACGCCAATGCAAACGATCATCTTAATATGACCCTAATTAGACCCTCAGGATAAAAGGGTAGACCTATTGGCGCTCCCCATATGTTTCACAAAATGTACAAACTTAACAAGCAGTGCAGGGAGTGCATATAACTATAAGGGCACTTAAAATAAAATCGTAAAATTATGAAGCTCTTTAAGCTGAATAAAACTGTGATTGCACAATATGTAAATTCAAGTGTAAAGCATGTAATCAGTCAAAAATTAGGATGTCTAGGTACGATTATACCGATGTAACGAGATTTACTTGCATTCCCATTTTTAACAAGGGGGCGCTAGTGTATTTTCATTTTACTCTTGAAGAGCACATGTGTACACATGTGGTGTGCAGGTATCATTTAAAGTACATTTTTAATGACAAAAAGGGACTTGGAAATAGCATTTCTCAGACAAAATATCAACAGAATGAGGCCACGGGCAAAATGCCAACTCACCCCGGAGAACAAGTGGGTATTCACGGGACACCCCCGATCGACCAAGCAGTAGTCGAACTGGCCCAACGCCGCGTTGACGGAGTGCTCCGCCGTCCACCCGGTTCCGTCAGACACCATGTATATCGACTTCCCCGCCGCCAACTCTCCGTCATCATCTCTCGCCCGAGGAGGGGACTGTAAAACCTCCGTCTCCGGAGAACGAGCCGGAGGGTCCATCTCCCATGCCTTAGTCCGGCTCACGGGGCGGTCCAACTTATGGCCGGAACGTATCGCGCGTGCCCTGGACCAGCGGTTTAGCTGTGGGCTGGGCTTGAGCTTGCGGGGCTCTGGGCAGGATGGGGTGGCGTCGGATTCCGGGGTGGGGTTGGTGGGTTGGGTGTGGGGTGTGAAGGTGGGCTTGAGCTCCGCGATGGTGGTGGAAGGTGGTGGACGGTGGAAGTTGGACAGGCTCAATCTTGAAGCTGATGCCATCATTTTTCCCCTAGTAGTATTTCATCTTTTGCTACTTTTTAGTTTAAGAGAAAAAAGTTGAAATAAAAAGGTTTATCAGTTTTTTTTTTTTTTTGGGGGGGGGGGGGTAATTTTCCCTTTAGATATGTGTTGTTTGAATAAAAAAAAAATGGGTGGTTTTAGGAAACTAGCTAGGAGTGGTGTTACGAAGTGATGATTTTTTATTTTTTATTTTAGTTGAAATTTTTTTATTATTGTTTCTGGAATTTGTAGCGATAATTGTATGCTAATAAAAATATTTAGTGACGATTCTCAGTTACAATTATTTTATAGTACTGTAAAGAATTCTGGCCCATATACACACAAGTACGGCAGAGAATTTCAGTTCGTACATACGCAATTTCTCGTATAACAGTATCATTCTATTTGAGGGATAAGAATTGTATAAAGTCAAACATCGACACTCATATAAATATATAATAATTAATAAAATTCTATTTTGATCATCTTGGTTTCTATTTCGATATATGGCCATGATGTGGAGGACTTAGACTTAAAAAACTTTTGATCAAAGTAAAAAAAAAAAAGATTTATTTTCTTCTAGATCCCACGGATAAAGATGAAATATTTTATAATTGTTAAAAATAGATATTGTCATGTTTGGGAGAACAACATTCTTTTCTTATCTCACCCATTTCAGTCAAAAGTGAAAGCAAATCAATTGATTGATGGGTACATAATTTTTTCAAAAAATGGATAACGAACATTTTTATATAATCATTATACTTTGACTCTGATTACATGCTCCTGGAGCCCTTAAATTCCTTTCCAATCCAATTTTAGATAGATCTATTAAAAGTTCATAGATCTATTATTAGTAGTTCAAAAAAGCAAGTGCAAAACTGATTTACTTCATGCTCTTGCTTCCAATTACTATTTTATGTATATATCTGCTCATCTCGCAGACAACAATGCAACTGACTACAACCTGCTATCCCAAAAAATCACATGACAATCTCCAATAAATAGACTATGAAGGACAAAAAGAAAAAAGGAAAAAGACCTCTGCACTTTACTAAACAGACTATATGCTTTTATACCCGTTTTTCCCCTCTTGCAGAAACCTAATTTACATTTTGGCAAAATTCTGGCCGGTCCAAGTGCTTCATAAGATAAACCGAGGAAGTCCTATTTTATGCCCCAACTTCTTGACATCGTCCTGGACCTGTTGTCTGAATTCTCTGAAGCTGAATTTTTTGTAAACCGGAGGCTCAGCGCAGCTCTGTATCACGGACTCATACGATGGACAGAAGAAGTACGCGGTAGAGAACCTCTCTACCGCCTTGTTGGTAACAACCCGATGCTCAACACTCTTGTAAACATCGTTGCTCCATGCCTGCATATGGAACATGGAAACCCAGGTTAATAAAATCGATTAAGAACTTGAAATTTGATGCGTGAACCTTGTATAACACGGTTTGCTTAAGTACTTGAGCAAATACAAATTTGCTATCTTAGGTTAGCTTTCTATTTCAAGAAAATTTTGTTAGGAAATGGTTCACTTGCTCAATGTCAAGGCTATCCAGTGCACGAGACTCCCTCGTGCGTTTATAAAGCTTAGAATTGTGTGATCCGGGAAAGAGCCATGTAAATAGTACCGTACACACACTAAATGTACCTGAAATAAGTCTCCAATGTTGATAATTAGAGCTTCTTGATTAGGTTTCACAGCAATCCATTTCCCATCTTTGATTAGCTGCAATCCTCCGATCTGATCTTGATGCAATATCGTGAGGAAATCACTGTCGGTGTGTGGCATCAGGCCGAACACCTCAGACGATATTGGACACGATGGGTATCGATTCATCCGAAGGTAGCAAGTGCTCGGTAAGCAATGTTCTTTGAAGAAAGTCGACTTGTGACCCAAGTTCTCGGCCAAGATTTCTGCTAACTTCTGTGCTAGGTCTGAAACTGTAGCAGCAAAGTGTTCCATTGTTGAGCTGATCAGTCACAATGGAGAAACTGGTTAGGCGAAGAACTTATACAGGAATTACTAATTGCAACGTGTAACCATACATCACAAGCTTAACTTTTTGAAGTAAATTACTTGTTTTGCACATCCAATAATAACCTTAGTTATTTTCAGCAGATCGAATTTAAAGGTTTTACATTGTACCCGAGTACCTCTCACTTTCCAAAATAGTAACATAGTGCTTTTCAACTCTATCGACAACTTTAGACAGCATTGTCTTTCCTTCAACTTAAGGATCTAGATCCTCCGCTGTTATTTGCAGAACACCAACTTTTCAGCGCTAGTCGCTACTTTTAACGACCAATGCCATATGTTTGATCGCTACGACATCTTGAGCGACCAAATGTGTACTCCCATCAGGGGTGAATGACTATTTGGGACTGCATTGCCGGATTTCCAGCTCATCCCACATGTAGAAATCAGGAGAGGTACTGATAAACTTAAATAATTAAGCACAGAGGGTACTGAGGCCATGCATGCAAATACAATGCACGTACATGGAATCTGAGCTCTAAAAGGAAGGTGATATTGTTACAGTTGTCCCTGTACCTGCCGGGAGATAAGCTGTGATTCTTGGCAGTGTCTCGGTATATGATGGGAAGTACTGGAAACACTTGTAGTAGAACCCAAACACTTACATACAACTGTGAAATGTGTTGCAGTAGTACACTTGGTACCATGTCACAAGATGCCTATACTTCCCTTCTCCGACCTGTCCATCCTTATCTTTATAGTGTCCTAACACTAACATGTGAAGCAAACCGACTCATCCATGGCGACTTTTCCCAGGTTCATGGAGCCTCCACGAATCTACGTCCTAGTTGCGCCACGTGTTAGCCAAAAAAGACTCATAAATATCTCCTCGTTTTAGTGAAAGCCATAGTTTAGGTTAGCTGAATCTTTTAATGGTGGCCCATTGTGTTTCCCGTCTTTTGAGATGGTCAATTTTGGTGTGGAATGGCTTGTTCTAGAGCTTGTATTGTTTATACGTGGCTGCCGCTTTTTTCAGGAGAATCATCCATAAGTCAACCCATTAGCAGTTGAGAGAAATGGATTTGGACTCCAATTGGCAGATCAAATGCATCGATTTCGACTTTTAACTAACCCGATGTCTTTTTGTTCCATTCCAATCCACAGGCCATTACCATATCTTGGTCATTTTTACCAAAAGGCTGAAACAATCAAATCACCTGATGGGTCTCAGAGTTGGTTGCATCCTCCCTCATCCTTTCAATTTCTACAACCAATTAAGCAAATCACATGCCCTCTCACCCGTAACCCGCTCACTCCACGCATGGGTGGCGTACAAACATCTAAGGATGTGTGATTTTTCTTAATTAGCTGCAACCACCGCCACAGCTCGCTTGATACCCATCCGACATAACTATCTTAAATCATAGTACTTTGGTCAGACAACGTATTTCATGTCATGGAAAGAGTCACATTAACATAAGATAAGTCTTTTGAGGAGCTTGGCCTGGTACCTAATATGCAAAAACAACAAGCTCCTATCACCCTAATATTAAGAAAGTACCAACTGTGGATGGACATATGGAGTTGAACAGCGATGTCACCTCTAAGTTTTTTTTGTACTTTTAGCATGCTTAGTCCTTATTCTTAGATGAGTTAGTCCTCGTTTTCTTGTTCTTGTCATGATCTCAGCAGGTTATAACAACATAGTGATAGAGAGGTTGGATAAAGAAACAATAAAAAGCATCGGAAATACCTGAGATTGGTGAGACCACCCAAGCCAGAAATATCCGTTAATGGTACGTGAAAAGCTTCTGACCAAGCCAGCTGCCTGAGACAAGTAGCTGAAGGAGTTCCCCAACGATAACTGCCCGCCGGAAAATTCAGAAACTTGTCACTGGCCTTCTCTTGAAATGGCCTCTTCAACACTTTCACTTGCTCGCTCCTCATTTTCTCCAAAATCTCGCGCGAAACGCCGTGGTTTACGACTTGAAAGAAGCCCCATTCTTGCGAAGCCTCAGCAATCTCTCTCTTGCAGGCCTCTCTCTCCTTCGGTCCGAGGCTTAGCCGGCCGAGATCGATCAACGGGAGGTCCTTTTCCTCCACAATGAGAGGTCTGGCGCCATTCTTGGGCAACTCCTCGTTGAAGTTGCTGAAGAGGGTTTTGTACGTGTCTTGAAATGGGGGGTCAGGTGAGTCCATGATTAAAAGGGGCTGAAAAAAGGAGGAGCGTAGACGCGGGTTAATGCTTAATTAACCAATTCAAGCTGCAGTTGTTGCTCTTCTTGTTCTTGTTCTTTTTGGTGTTTCCAAAAAGATGCCAAGAATCCTAGCTAGGACGGAGGATATTTGGCACAAACGACGAGGTTGCTCAATCACTGGACTATGCTAGCTATGGTGAATGACAAAGGGATGAGAACTAAAATGACCCTTGTCTCGTAATCTTTCTTGTTCTTTCGTCTTCGATGAAAACGTTATGACAATTTCTTCATACAAAGGCGATTCGTGTCGTTTATATGTTGTGTTGTGTGTGTGTGTGTGTGTGTGTGTGTGTGTGTTGCGAGAGGAGGAAGGCGGGGAGGGGGGATTGCAGGAATAAATATGCTCATTCACTTGAGACAAATATGCAAAGACAAAAACGTAGACTATGCACGGTTGAACGATTTCTCTCAATAAAACAAAAGGGAACTCGTGCTATACTCCCTAAAATATGGATTCCACAACTGCTTTGTCCAATTAAACGGCCGTCCTAAAGTTTCAACTATGCCACTCGGTAACTCTGAAGTCTTCAACATGTCATTTTGATCTATATGTTCCTTCCGTTTCCTTTTTATCTCACATTTTTTCAAAATTTGAAGTTACACTTTCGATCTCCGTAAATGTTAATTTAAACTTCCCGTTGTTGTGTCTTGGAAACGATTAATTTATGAGTTGGGACACCGAGCCGTGCTTAAAATGGGCATCGTGGAAAGAAATGCCACTCAGCCAAGAAAGATGATGAGAGTTGGCCAGAAAGGTCAAAGGAAGAAAAAGAAAATTCAACCAAATGAAATAACTATTTCTGCCCAAGCAAATGGACATGAACTTTTCATACAGATCAAATAGGCCTGTCAGTTTTCATCTTCAGAGAGGCTTGCATCTTCAATACATAATTCAAAAGAATTCATCTTCATTACTGAATGTTCCATCAAAATTTTGTGGGTGCCGAACTATGAAGGATGAGAAATCTTAACGTATGGCCAATATTTTTCATATGGGGGTGAGAAGCCAAGGCCAGGTGTGGCTGACCATGCAACTGAGCTGTGATTCAGTACAAGTGGTCAGTACAGGTAGTAGCTAGCATTGTACAAATGGTGACATCTTTGTGTTTCCTTGTCTGCTCCCTTAATTGGTCAAATGAAAGCTGGATCTTCTTGTTAAGGCTTGGGTTTAACTCCTGCAAACACTTGACTAGGTCTCATGAAAATTCGGCCTATGTGTACTATAAGATGGCCGGAAACTATATGCCAATAAATGGTAAAGTGGAGTCTTTCTCCACAAACTGAAACAAAAAAATAAATTTAAGTGGAAGAAATCCTCCAAATACGGTTCAAACAAACACGTTCTCTTATGAAAAGAATCAAACCCAAGAGATCTTGCTAAATCCAGAACTCCGTTACCATGTAAAGTCACGACTTGCTGCTCCAACAGTGTATATCATGCTCTAACGCGTTCTATTTAAGTAGACGAAAAGCCAGCGAAAGAAGAAAAACAGATTCTATGCTGCTTTCTCGATAGGAGGAAGAGACTTTAATATCTTCTGCCTAGCAGACAAGTATCCAGCAACAAAATATAAAAGCATGGGTAGAAGAAAGTCCATACCTGGTTTACATGAACCGGAAACTTGAAGGCGTCCACTTAGCACAAGGTAGGAGCTTTAAGGGAACAAAGTTGTGTAGTCTGCATCTTGGATTCAGCCTGAGATTAGCAGCTGAGCTGTGTTAGGAAAGGATAAAGCTTAGCTCAAAGATAAGCAAGCGATGAAGAGAACTGCTTGCATGTCAATGCACGGAGACGTCAACATTTGATAGCTAAGAATCATATCGGCAATATAGTATTATACTTTTTAGTTGCTTCCTTGTAGCACATTGTTATCCTTCTTGAAAGCCGTGGCATTTGTTGGAATAAGATGTGTGAATATAGCATACATAATTAGATACGTATTATAAATCATCGAATCACAAAACAAAACAATGCGACACAAGAAAACGATTGATGGAAGAGTGGGCGCTCACACACGCGCGCACTCAAACGAGAGCTGAAAAAAGCGACTTCAATCAACACGATCACGAAAAACAGATAAATCTTTGGACAAAGTTTTTTTTTTTTTGAACTTTGTACGTAAAAAAAAAGTGTATCATAGAGCTTTATTATGGGATCAAACTACTAATCAAGAGGCTTTCCTCGTAGAGAATTCCATCCGACACCATCTTTACAAAAACGTACTGGGCATGCACTCTGAACCTATTAAATAAACGTTCTTTCAAGAAGCAGAAAAGATAAGAGATCAAGGAAACAAAGCATGTACAAACATAGCTAAATGCAAAAGAAGAATAGAGGAATATTACAACAGATGAAGAATAAACATGAAAGACCAGCAATGATGAGGCATTGACACTTACTTGGAAGAAGAATCAAACTTGACTTGAGAGAGAGAGAGAGAGATTGCAGCCCACAAAAGTTGGAGGGAGATTTTACGGGAGAAGGAGGAGGGAGGGCCATGTATCAATGATTGCGATCATAATTGGAGCGATGAAAAGATAGCAAAGGGTCGAGAGTCTATGTTTTAGAGAAGAACACGCGTCTCATATTGCTATCAGAGAATTCTACTCCTTTTAGCGAAATGGCAATGTAGTGGGTTCGTTTCCTCTTTCTGCTAAGGTTTTGTATGTAGCCATGTGAGAGGGCCAGAGAGGGAGAGGGAGAGGGAGAGGGACCAGAATTTAACTTGAGCTACCATTCAAGTGGTGTGTATATACATACAAGGCTCAGACTTGAAAGCTTTCCTATAAGATCGAGTACTAAGATTGGATTGCATTCATCTGATTTGTCTCAAATTTTACCGATCAAACTCGAAAGTTTTCTTATAACTTATACGTATTAAGATTGCATATATAATTTCATTGGTCTGACTAACTCAACGACATGTTCAAGAAGAAGAGAAACTCATCAAGTATGAGAGCCGATGCAAATCATCATTTATAACCAATGTGGAACTTTAACAACAAAAAAGTTCAAGAACATAACGAAATTGCTTCACACCCATTTCATTTGGTTACCATTCTTCCAAGTCTCCCCCCAGCTCAGTCTCATTTCTCTCTCCCCCTCTAGGTGTTTCTGATAGAGAAGCAAAGCACATGATAAATACTGGACCTAACTGTTAGAACGTATGAGCATATCCTGAGTCCATGTCGGCATCTATAATACGTGGAAGAATCTGAGAGGATCCAGGTCACATGCCTAGTCTGACGTCCACGTCAGCGCTCAGAATTGGCCTAGGACGAGAATTTAAGGGCATGCATGTGCAGTGCTTACATGAAAAAGGACATCAATATCCCCTATTTCCAATTTATGGCACCATACCCCAGGGCTCATTACAACAAAAAAACATTTGCAAGTTGCTCTCCAAAAGGACAGTAAAAATGTAAAATAATATCGTTACCGAGTTTGCACCAAGAAAAGTTGTAACCTATCGATTTCGAGAGGACGATTCGTCCAAAGGGACATCAAGCATATCACGTCAAGAAATAATTGGGATCGGCTAAGGACAAATCCTACTTAAAGCCGATTCATCCTATGACGAGTTGGGCAAGTTGTTGACCGCCAATTAAATTAGTAGATCAAGTGCAACAATGATTGAACGATAAATGGCGAGTTTTGAACAAGGAAAAGACACATGGCGCATAACATATGGCTAAAGTTTTAAACCTCAGTAAAATGTGCTACGTGTCATCAAGAGAGGGTAAACGTGGCAAGCGGCAAGAGCTGGATGAAAACTGAGCCGAGAAGGTAAAATGGGATTCTATCGAGTCCCAACACGTGACAAGTCATATCAATAAAAAAAATCTCGACATGGGAAGAGGGTAAGGCACGCATGCTTGGACACGTGGCATCTCCAGATTCGATCAACCTAAGACTAGATGATTACAACTCAGTTATAAAAAAAAACCCTAATTGTTGACTCAACTAATCCTCTTCAATTCTACACCAGACATAAACTAGCCCATAGTTTACGTTAGCACTTAAGGTTCATTTATCTTAGGTAAACGGGTTTATCCTAGGTTACAACCATTAAATCAGCTGTTTGAATCCCTCAAACAGTCCCCAAAGTGTAACCAATCTTAGAATGAGTGCTCTTAGAATGAGTGCTCTGTACACTCAGAGTAAAGTTGTTCACTGTAAACATTATGTAAACTATCGTTATTGATTGTATTATCAAATTTGGTTTGATGAGGAGGAGCAGTAGATTAGGTTGGAGTAGTGGTAACATAAATAACACTTAAAAAGTCCTAAGATATTAGGTCAATGAATTCTGAGGATATTCAAGTCTTTACACATTGTTTGAAAGAGGTCAAAGTATGCACACTCCCTCAAACGTGAAACTGCCTCAATATTTAAATATTGTGTTTAACACGTGATGCCGTCAGAACCTGACATGCCAAGCGAGCACCATAAAACATCAATTTTTAGCGAACGGCAAGTGTAAGAAGCATTTACTAAGCAAAACACGCTTAAAAGAAAAACTAGGTCTTAGGCCCCTTAGATAAAGTTGATGCCTCATCGAGCAACCTATTCGTACAATAAAGTACTCACACAACTAAAGTTTTACACGCTTAGGAAATAGTGACGAGAAAAGTATGACAATGTTTATCACGCATTGCTCGATCATATCTTTTTTTGTTAGATTCTAGTTGTCAACATAAATTAAGACCGTCAAAACCTGGTGTTTAACTCGAAAACATGGTCATAAAAAGAATAATCTCACCAAATATAAGAAGCATACACAACTTATTTCTTTGATGTGGGATATAATTTAATACCCGTACTCGCGTGAAATGTAGGATTAGGCCATAACGAAGAATATCTGAAACCTCGATTATAATTACGGCATGAAGAGGAAAATAAAGTGCCTGGATGAGACTATATGAGAATAAAGACTAAGGCCCCGTTTGACACTCTTTTTTTCTCTTTTTTTTCAGTTTTAAAAACTGAAAAAAAAAGGAGCGTTTGGTAACCATTTTTTTTTCAATTTAAAAAACCAGTTTTTAAACTGCAGAGTAAAAAAAAAACTCCAAAAACTGGTTTTTTTTTTCACTTTTGGTTTTTTTTTTCGACCACCACCACCACCCTCCCACCGCCGGCAGCCACCTCAGGCGACCACCGCCGGAGACTGCCGGCCACCGGCAACCACCTCCGGCCGCCGGCAGCCACCGCCGGAGACTGTCGGCAGCCATCTCCGGCCGCCGGCGACCACCGCCGGAGACTGCCGGCAGCCACCTCCGGCCGCCGGCGACCACCGCCGGAGACGGCCGGCAGCCACCTCCGGCCGCCGGCCACCACCGCCGGTGACTGCCGGCAGCCACCTCCGGCCGCCGGCAGCTACCTCCGGCCATCGGCCACCACCGCCGGTGACTGCCGGCAGCCACCTCCGGCCGTCGGCCACCACCACCACCACCGTCGACCACCGCTACGCCCCACCACCGCCACCGCAAACCACCAAAAAAAAAGTCAAAATAAAAAGGGTTACCAAACACCAAAAAAAAAACCTCAAAAAAAAAAGGGGTTATCAAACACCCACTTGTTTTTATAAAAAAAAAAAATTAAGCAGCTCTTTAAAAAACTGCTCTTTAAAAACTGAAAACCAAAAAAAAAAAATTGTCAAACGAAGCCTAAAGAAGCAAATCTGAATATAAGAACTAGGTCCACAACGTATTTCTAGCCAATACGGATATAACTTAATACCCGCCCCTGCGTGAAATATAGAATTAGGTGATGACTAAGGATGTCAGAAACCTCAATTCCAGTTATGGCCTAAGGAGGAGAACAAAAAGCCTCGATGAGGATGAGATTAAAGAATCTCTAGTTGATATAAGACATAATTTATCACCAAAACATCAAAAATCTCAATCCTAATTATAGCGTGAGGAAAAGAATAAAGAGTCTTGATGAGGATGAGAATAAAAAATCTCGACCCGAATTATAATATGAGAATGAGAATAGGAACTGGTAGTGAATCTCACTCTGATATCATGTTAAAACCTGATATCCAATTCAAAAACATGTTCGTACGGAAAATAAACCCAATGAGTATAAGAAGCAAATTCACACTCTTATTCTAGCCAATGTCAAATATATATGACTTAATAGGGACACTACTTTGACTTTGTTGGTGAAACTTACATTGGCAAGAGGAAAACTTCAGGTCGGCAATTCCTCCCTGCTGAGAGAGGTGGTTGAAAACTTTCGGCAGAAAAAAAGACGGGGACCAAGAAATGGACTGCAAGAACACCAAAAACTTGACCCACATTTATTGGATTGAATGTTTATGGATGAATCCAGTTCCACAAATTAATGGAGAACTTTAAACCTTGTGGTGGAACAGGGGTTTGACTATAAGCATTAGCTGCCTGCGATTGTTCATTTAGGAAAGTGACTTCATCAACTCGAATGAATATGACTAATGATTCTTTCACAAAACATGAAGGGATATGGATAATTACTTTTGGGTAGCCTGTCAACCTTGCTTAATATCACACATAGGCACATGAGCGATTCGTTGATAAACTTGTATCAGTCTAGATAAGTTGAATATTATTGTGATTGATAATACTGTCGGCTATCAGACAGTATCCACGATATATAATTTTTTAAAGGGATATGGAGAGAATATAATGAGTTCGTCAGAAAGATCGTAACGGTTCCAGATAGGCCATTTGTCATGTGGGCATAAACACTCTATGCTAGGCTACATTCTGTTTGTGATACTCTGTGAATTTACAAGTGTGCACAATGAACAAAAATACATTTAAGATATGGGTACTTTTTGGTCTTGAGGCTAATGAACCCTAACAATATCAACCTGCCAAATTTTCTATGCTGCGGCGAGGAAAATCAGTCCTACTGGTGGGGGACTGAGTAATAATATCTTTTCGCAAATATGGGTCCCCAAAATAAATATCAAAAGCATTCATGTGAGGCATCCCCAGAATAGCAACAAGTTTTATGGGCCAATTTCTAGTTGGCCGACCTTCATTTTCATAAATCAGTCACATGACATCTTCGTGGCAGTGGTTTGACCAAAATATTCTTATGATCAGGTCATTCATTGAAAGTTTCTCTTTCAGGGATGCAGTCTTATATATTACAAATAAAATATGTGTCCGGCCATTGCTGTAAAAACCAAAAATCCTTTCTATCCGAAGTTTATGGTATTTTTTCACCACGGGAGAAACACTATCTAGATCGGAAATAGCAATCAAATACAAGCTATTAAATTTCACGTGTTATGCATGAGGGCGGGCATTAAAGTTTCACGCCGACCCTACATGAAGGTGATAATCAATTTTACGCGGACTTCTCTTCTCGTCCTCTTTTAAATGCTCTTGGATGGTCATAAGCACCGACATAGAGACCTATAGCCAAGTTGCTGGCCATATGCACACATTCCTAAAAGAGGACTAGGTATCCATAACACTAGCTAATGGCTCCTCTAAACTTTTTATTCAAATCAGCAAATGGTCGTTCTTGCTCTAAATACATATATTAACATTTTTTAAACGTGAATCGTGCTAACTTGAATTCTTCACAAGAACTGAAGTGGATGAAGCGAGGATGTCCGCATTTCATTGTCTGTCAGGCATATGTTCGCTTTTCAGTGAACAAACTGGTGTGATGTATACGCATAAAAACAAAATTCTGACTCTCTAAAGTTGTTCAGCAACATGGCAAGCATTTACCTATTCCAAACATGTAAACTAATATGGCTAAGTAACTTGAAACCAAAGGGTAGATCGATCCCTCTCGTTATTCACTATGGAGAAATTCGTTCAGTTCGCAAGTTGGTAGCAGTCACGCACCTCATCACAACTAAAAAGTCGATCATGCGTCTGCCGAATTCAAGGTGAATGCATAGGTCGCTAGTCATGACTAACTCTAGCTAGACCCTAAAAGTAGAAGACCAATAATCGAAGCAAATGGCGAATATCTTCCAACGGTTGGTACTTATTATCAGGGAGGTTGATGAAGGCACGGATCTAGACAACATATTGAAAAGGTGAAGCGCATGAGGTAGCCATATGTGGGAATGAAAAGCCACCCCAAGGGACCTGCATCAGACCTCTGTGTGTATGTGTGTGTGTGTGTAAATATCAAGCGTTAGGGGTCGAAGGTGAGTGGTGGGATGGGCTTTGCAGGTCATGTTGGTACGTTCAATCATTAGGAGACCGAAGATTCGCCATCTTTCAGCCTAAGTTTTGAAACGTTAACCATGAGGATACGTGGCCTTCTAGCCATCGAGAACTTAAGCGCATGTGCACTGTCCGGCTCCCTCCCACTTGCTCAGCATCATGTGTACTGTTCGAGCTTTGTTCCTCATTTCCTGTAGATCTTTCTGCTGATCAGCTCTGTTGCTCTCTTTTGACACTTTGAAAGATACCTTCTCAACTTGTGCTACTTGCGGCTGCCTAGAGACTTCTCTTGCTCTTGCTCTTGCTCTTGCATGACCTTTGCTTATCTCACCTTTCTTCTTTTGTGACAGTTAGAATGGTGGACGACTAATATCTGAATCAACCAACCTTTTGAGAACGTCTATTTCTACGTCATGTTATAATTATCCACACACGTCATTTGTCCCTATAAGGAATATCCGGGACAGTGTAATGTACTTTTTAAGAGCAAATTAGGTGTGAACAGATAGATATATAAGGACGTGAGATTAGACATATATGAACCTTGTTTTGTGATAAATAGGAAAGATGGTTCCGTTAACATTTTATTCTATCGAATGACATTGTTCATGTGGTAATCTAATAAACAACGTACAACCGTTGCAGCACAAGGAGCGCTTGGAGGATGTGCGTGTAGATTAGCCAACCATAAAGTGGATATGTCAAATATTTTGGGGATGGGTAATATCGTTCAAAACCTACACTCAAGTTATTTATATCTATATCTATATTACTTATAAAAGAATGAATCTTGTAAATCATTTTGTTCCGTTTTTGCCATTCATTAATTACTTTAGTAACAATCTTACCCTTTTGCAATTAATATAATTACTAATGTTCTAAACTCTTTTCTTCCGGTTTTGCCCTCCACTAATTACTTCAATGACAATCATACCCTTCCGTAATTAATTACTTTGTAATGAGTTTATTCAATCTTATGTGATAACTTTAATCTAAATCTACATTTGTAAAATGGGAAGCAAAACGTATGATTACAAACAAAAAAAAAAGAACATGTAGCGAAACCCTTTAACTCCAAGAGAAGACAAAGCTAAGAAATTAAAATAGCCAAACAGGAAAAACAACGAGAACAACAAGCTTCCAAAACAGCTAATCAGGAAAAAAAAAAAAAAAGGTTTTTGCCCTTCATTTACTCTTTTGCCATTAATAATTACTAATATTCTAAACTCTTTTCTTCCGGTTTTGCCTTCCGCTAATTACTCCAATGAAAATCATACCCTTTCATAATTAATTTCTCTGTAATGAGTTTATTGAACATTATGTGATAAATTTAATCTAAATCGATATTTATACACTGGGAAACGAAATATGTGGTTGCAAAAAAAAAAATGTAACGAAACCCTTTCGGTCCAAGAGAAAAACAAAGGCAAGAAATTAAAACTGCTGGACAAAAAACAATGAGAACAAAAACAAAAGAGTTCAAGCTTCGAAAACAACTAATGAAAAAAAGAAAGGTACTGAAAAAACAATAAAAGCAAACAGACAAAAAATAGCCAAAGAAAAAAGAATTAAAGTTAGTTGAAATATATGGCATCAAAATCGCATACCTATTACGTTTTACTTCTTGATACTTTAAGGTCGGATGTATTTTCACTATCAAAAAGCAACCAAGCAATTGTATTCAAGATGCATGCACTAAAAAATTTCCTGAATTCACATACAGGAACGAGAGTGTAATCATTCATGTTCAATGATGCCATCTAAAAGTTTGAGTCAGTGCTTAAAAAAGGAACAACTTTCTTAATATCATAGGAACAGTTAAGCCAACGAACCAAAATTTCACAAATGTCAACAAGCACATTAAATTGTCACTTCCAATGATAGCCAATATCATTCAAGCCCTGAAGAAATTTGTATGGATAATATCTACTTATAAAAGTATAAATGCTGTGAATCATTTTGTTTCGTTTTTTTCCTACATTAATTACTTTAATAACAATCTTACCCTTTTACAATTAATATAATTACTAATGTTCTAAACTCTTTTCTTCCGGTTTTGCCCTCCGCTAATTACTCAAATGACAATTCTACCCTTCCTTAATTAATTTCTTTATAATGAGTTTATTCAACATTATGTGATAAATTTAACTAAATCTATATTTGTACATTGGGAAATGAAGCGTGTGGTTGCAAAAAAAAAAAGAACATGTAACGAAACCCTTTAAGTCCAAGAGAAAGACAAAGCTAAGAAATTAAAATTGCCGGACAAAAAAACAACGAGAACAAAAACAAAAGAGTTCAAGCTTCAAAAACAGCTAATGAAAAAAAAGAGGTTTTTGCCCTTCGTTAATTATTTTAATAACAATCTTAATCTTTTGTAATTAATAACTAATAATGTTCTAAATTCTTTTCTTTCTGTTTTGCCCTCCGCACTCCAATAAAAATCATACCCTTTTGTAATTAATTTCCTTGAATGAGTGTATTGAATGTGATAAATTTAATCTAAATCTATATTTACACAATGGGAAACGAAATATGTGCTTGCAAATAAAAAATGTAACGAAACCCTTTAAGTCCAAGAGAAAAACAAAGTTAAGAAATTAAAATTGTTGGACAAAAAACAATGAGAACAAAAAACAAAAGAGTTCAAGCTTGAAAAACAGCTAATGAAAAAAAAAGGTACTGAAAAAAAAATTAAAACCAAACAGACAAAAAATAGCCACAGAAAACAAAAAGAACTAAATTTAGTTGAAATATATGGCGTCAAAATCGCATACCCTATTACATTTTACTTCTTGATACTTTAAGGCCGATGTATTTTCACTATCAAAAAGTAACCAAGCAATTGTATTCAAGATGCATGCACTAAAAAAATTCCTGAATTTACATACAGGGAACGAGAGTGCAAGCAGTCATGTTCAATGATGCCATCTCAAATTTGAGCCAGTGCTTCAAAAAGGAACAACTTACTTAATATCATACGGAACAGTTAGGCCAACGAACAAAATTTCACAAATATCAACAAGCACATTGAATTGTCACTTCCAGCGATAGCCAACATCATTCAAGCCCCTGAAGAAATTTGTATGGATAATATCTTGAAAATTTTTCTGCCGATCCGACAGGCAATACAGAAAGGGCCTACAGCATCTTCAAGTAAGATGATAGGAAAAAAAATCAAATAGCACGCATATTATTGCATTTAGAATTTCATACTATACCTGTTGTGCTTAATTTAATGTCAGCTTTGTTAAGTCAATCATTAGATTAGAGCTTAAACTTTAAAATTAAAGACCAGTCTAAGTAAGAGTGATACCCCCTGTCAACAAAATCCTAAACTGATAAATTGATTATGACTTGGTTCAACTAATTTTTAAAAATTCGTAGATAAGCCATTTAAGCTAAAGTGCGGTTAATAGGAACGAGAAAAGAGAATCCAACATTCCTAAGATAGACAGAGCTCGAGAAAATAGGAGAAGAGGGCTTGAAGATATGCCGTAAAATCACTAAAGTTCAATTTTAGGTTGCCCATTGAAAAAAAAAAGGTGAACAATAAGGCTTCGTTTGACAAAAAAAAATTGGTTTTCAGTTTTTAAATTGAAAAAATGAAAGAGCAGTTTAAATTTTTTTTTTTAACAAAAACAAGTGGGTGTTTGATAACCCAATTTTATTTTGAATTTTTTTTTGGTGTTTGATAACCCAGTTTTATTTTGAGTTTTTTGTGGTGGTTTGAGGTGGCGGTGGTGGGGCGTTGCGGTGGTCGACGGTGGTGGTGGCTGGCAATGGCTGGTGGCTACCGGTGGTGGTCACCGGTAGGCTATCGGTGGTTGTTCCCGGCAGTTGTCTCCAGCAGTCGCCGGCGGTGGGCAGTGGCTGCCGGCAGTAGGAGGGTGGTGGTGGTGGTCTCAAGAAAAAATCAAAAGTAAAAAAAAAAAAAGCAGTTTTTGAAGTTTTTTTTTCTTCTTCAGTTTAAAAACTGATTTTTTAAATTGGAGAAGGAAAACAAATGGTTACCCAACGTGCTTTTTTTTTTCAATTTTCAAAACTAGAAAAATAATGAGCGTCCAACAGGGCCTTAATATCATACGGAATAGTTAAGCCAACGAACCAAAATTTCACAAATGTCAACAAGCACATTGAATTGTCACTTCCAGTGATAGCCAACATCATTCAAGTCCCTGAAAAAATTTGTATGGATAATATCTTGAAGAATTTTCTGCCAATCCGACAGACAACACAGAAAGGGCCTACAACATCCTCAAGAAAGATGACAGGAAAAAAAATCAAATAGCACGCATATTATTATATTTAGAATTTCATACTGTACCTGTTGTGCTCAATTTAATGTCAGCTTTGTTGAGTCAATCATTAGATTAGGGCTTAAACTTTAAAATTAAAGACCAGTCTAAGTAAGAGTGATACACCCCGTCAACAAAATCCTAAACTGATAAATTGATTATAACTTGGTTCAACTAATTATTAAAAATCCGTAAAGAAGCCATTTAAGCTAAAGTGCGGTTAATAGGAACAAAAAAAGAGATTCCAACCTTCCTAAGATAGACAAAGCTCGAGAAAATAGCAGAAGAGGGCTTGAAGATATGTTGTAAAATCACTAAAGTTCAATTTTAGGTTTCCCATTGAAAAAGTGAACAACTTACTTAATTTCATACGGAACAGTTAGTCCAACGAACCAAAATTTCACAAATGCCAACAAGCACATTGAATTGTCACTTCCAGTGATAGCCAACATCATTCAAGTCCCTGAAGAAATTTGTATGGATAATATCTTGAAGAATTTTCTGCTGATCCGACAGGCAATACAGAAAGGGTCTACAGCGTCCTCAAGTAAGATGACAGGAAAAAAAATCAAATAGCAGGCATATTATTGCATTTAGAATTTCATATTGTACTTGTTGTGCTAAATTTAATGTCAGTTTTGTTAAGTCAATCATTAGATTATAGCTTAAACTTTATAATTAAAGACCAGTCTAAGTAAGAGTAATACCCCCTGTCAACAAAATCCTACACTGATAAATTGATTATAACTTCGTTCAACTAATTATTAAAAATCCGTAGAGAAGTCATTAAGCTAAAGTGCGGTTAATAGGAACGAGAAACTAGAAGTCAACCTTCCTAAGATGGACAGAGCTCAAGAAAATAGGAGAAGAGGGCTTGAAGATATGCTGTAAAATCACTAAATTTCAATTTTAGGTTTCCCATTGAAAAAAAAAGAAAAAAAGGTTAAAAATTTGATACTTACAGCTTGAATGATTTAATTTTTTAAGGAATTCATGAATTTCATACCAAAGATATGGTTGATTGGAGCTCATCAATGGATCAAATTGATGTGTAGATGTTTTTTACCATTACTCTACTACAATTACATCCAAATGATCAATTATCTGTTATAGTTGATATAAAATGGGAAAATCTACTAGGTTCCATTTTGATACTACAATTACATCAATGCTTTTTACCATTACTCTACTACAATTACATCCAAATGATCAATTATCCTTTATAGTTGATATAAAACGGGAAAATCTACTAGGTTCCATTTTGATACTTTGAAGATTATGCTCATAATCGGATGTAACACTGTTTAAGGGTAATATTGGACCGGTGCTAGGGAGAGAAAAGTACGAGGAAAGGACCATTAGAAGATAGGAATTCTTTTAACAAGCATGTTTTGTCGGTGTATAAGCATAATCTTCAAAGTATCAAAATGGAACCTAGTAGATTTTCCCGTTTGAAATAAAAGAAACTACTCAAGTTAGACATCAAGATAAAAATGAAAATGAAGCAACTCTTCAGAGAAAAAATCATTTCGGAGGGGCCATGCCATATGGCCGACCTGTTAACAAGTTAACTACTTGCCTTATACGAAGTAGTATTGCCTTTTTTATTTGTACTTGTATAGTTCAAATGCTTTCCCGTAATACATTTATGTTGTTTTTGATTAAATTATTGTTGTTAATGCGTTGACACTATGAACTTTTGCTTTTATGAAAAGTCTTTTCACATATATGCTGTCATGTGTGGGCAATGCTAGACAATGAGGTGAAATACTGATAAGAAACGCAAACCTTTTTAAAGAAAGCGGGAATGCTAGACAATATGAGAGCAGTTATAAGTAGGAATAGAGTTTCATGGTAAAGGCTTGCACGCCTGCATATAAATTAACCATGACGTAGTTATACGTGTAATTGCATTGCATATAAATATCTTAAAATAGCTTATCAAACCAAACTAGGAGTCGTGTATAGAAGATCCAGCCACAACTAAAGGAAGATCCAGTCATCCGCTTGAGTCAAATATTCGTAAACGATCATGTGCACTTCTTTGAACGAGTATTTCATGTTGAACTGCAGTTCAGTTGAATTATAAATAAGTCGCTTCATTTGCCACCTTGTCAAGCTTTATCTCAATAACTTGATAATTCTAGAAGCGATTGTCTTTCACACACTGCACTTTGTTAAATGAGCCATAATGAAAAATGACAGCATCACCATTTTCTTCACTTTCTACATTTGCTTGTCCTTTGAAATTTCTGCCTTTACTTTTAGTTGTCTTGCCATTAATCCCGATCGTGTATACTTTGGAAGTAAAGACACATGAACATTAAGCTTTGCCACAAAGGCCTGCTGCTGTCTCCTGTTACCAAACCTCTTTCTGCCTCTCAGTTGAATGAGCTTAAATCCTTTGCCACTCAAAAGAAATTCAGTAACCTGGTTACTGATGATGATGTTGATCATGAGACATGCGATTGATCTTGTTTGTGGTGAAGTTATTAGTGATGTAACCAAGAGCACCCCTAGGCGGAACAGGAAAAAAAAATGGTATGCTAAAAAGATCAATCCCTCTGAAGCTCATCTCACTAAAGTTCAAAAAAAGGCTCTATCAAAAACTCGCTTTCTCAGGTGTTAATGTTTAGTTTCCTTGTCTAGAACTCCGGAAGTACTGTGCACTCTGACAAATTAACTTATGTCAAGAACTTAAATAGAGTATAGGCCATCCCTTGTTGTGATTCTTGAAACCAAACAATTGGAAATTAGGATTCTTAGACTAGCTAAGAGGCATAATATGGAACACTTTATGCACGGCAATCTTTAGAATCCTCACACTTGGCTATTTTCGCACAATAACCTAACTGTTAATTTTTTTCTCTCACTGTGAAAAAAGCTATATCATTTTCTCTTTCCTTTGCTCGTGTTCTTTTGTGTATATGCCAAATGCACCAAAGTGGAAAGGAAACAGTTAAGATACAATATTCTTCTTCTTGCTCTTACGATTCTACAGGCATTCTAGGAGTAGTGGTTAACACAAAACCACTCTCAAGCATCAAGAAAAATAGAGGTGGTACTGTGCATAAAAGGCGAGAAATCATCACGATGGAGAAAGAATATTTCACTAAAACTAAGGCCTTTTGACGTTCAAAAAAACAAAAAGGAAGATAACTACT
Organism: Escallonia herrerae; assembly: GCA_033070095.1. Classification (NCBI taxonomy): domain Eukaryota; kingdom Viridiplantae; phylum Streptophyta; class Magnoliopsida; order Escalloniales; family Escalloniaceae; genus Escallonia; species Escallonia herrerae. The sequence continues at coordinate 161,220 of JAVXUP010000183.1, read as the reverse complement.
GTTGTAAATCTTATATAATGCAGGTCGACTTTCACAACTATAATGCTCTGGGGTGACCTAGCAACAGATGAAGGCAAAGATTTAGAGATGAAGGCCGAAGAACAGCCAATTATTGTAATAGATGATGTCAAAGTGACAGAATATCAAGGTAAACTTGAAATTCAAGTGTTTTATTTACAGTCTCAAAAGCATTATAAAAGCAGTAACGTAACACTTCTAAAAAATATTGCAGGTCAACCTCAACTGTTACTATCATTCATCAGCACGCTACAAGTTAACCCAAAAATCAAGGAGGCGAATTCGTCATAAACTAGTAATACACATTCTTTGTAATATATGACCTAAACCTTACGAAACAGTAATGCAGAACTTCTCATGCCTTTTAACTTCAAACACAAGTTGAAAAAGGAAAGACCATGTCTATCACCAATTGAAAAAATGGGAGATACAACAATTGTGACCCTTGAAGAAATTCTCGCAAATGCACCAAAAACAACCCAGGTGAGACAAATATATAGATGTGCACACAAATTATATATATATATATATATATATATATATATATATATATATAGAGAGAGAGAGAGAGAGAGAGAGAGATTTTGGGAACACAATACTTATTAACAATAGTTTTACACATAAATTATACTGCTCTTTTAAAGCAAAACTACTAATTATTGAGAATAAAGAAGAAACATGGTATTAAACATGTGAAAAATGCGGCAAGAAAGTTACAATCACTGCGAAAGGGTCGACTTTTTTAAGGACGAAAAGTATGAATCTCCAATAATTTATGAACCGAGGTAAACTTATGAATCGAAGTAAACTACGAAAATCAACAAGACATATTTATTTGAACATAAATATTGTTGATTCAGTGATAATAATTAAAAAGAAAAGTTACATGTTGAAACCGATTGTAATTGGAGACACAAAAAAGGCATTCGTAAATTATTCGATGCAGTTGAAACTTTAATTGGATGCTCAGTCTCAAAATTGATACAGTCAAAACAAGTATGCGAACTTCATCACTGTATGCCTTGTAAAAAGTTAAACAGTGACGACATCTAACACTAACGAGTTACATACAGTATGGCAAGAATCTTGAAAAAAATGGAAGACAAAGAATTCATCAACATCGTATAGGATGGACAAAAAGACTGAAGATAACAGAATCCCCGAGCAATGTTGGTAACACAAGAAGTTCAAGAGTACTGCCTAGCGGAACTACACGAGGAAAATATTTGAATCACAGCTCATGATCCTGTGCACTCCAACCATGCAGAAAAGAAACTCAAATTTGACGAAGACTAGAAAGATATTATATAATACTGTTAATTAAATTATATAAAAGTAAAACTGCAACTTCCCATTCTCCATTTTCGTGTTGAAATATGAAGTTTATATATCTCGAATAAAGACGTAAATTGTTTCTTTCAATTTCTTCATTTTCTCTTCTTTTTGCCAACAACTTTGCACATTATAATTTTAAAAATTACTCTCGACCACATTCACGTACAACGCACGTGCTTCATACTAGCATTACTAAAGATATTTAGACCCAAATATGAAACACAAGAAATGAGAAGTGAAGTACAGTTATCACTTTCTTACTTTGGTTTGAGGGTTGACCTCCATTGGATAGCCCAAGCTCAAAGTTGCATTGATGGACCACAAGAAGTTGATATGAAGAATGACTAAACCTCCAAACCAAACAAAAGTTTTGGAGTGGACTGAACTTTGGATTGATCCTGAGACCAGACTCATGCGATAGTGGTTTGAGTTCATCTTTCAGGAAGAGGATGTGACACTACTTACTTGTAGAGAAATCCAAGCCATGTAAATGTAAAGCCCAAACCATTTGTCTTTCTGGGCTTTCTTGAACTCTTTGAGAAATCCTTGCTAACATATGTTTGTGGGCTTACTTAAAAATATTTTCACAAGCCCGAAGTTTATGTTTCTTGATTATTTTATACATACATACTAAAAAATATTGTTAAAATTACGTTTTCTTTTTCATTAGAGTTACGATACTGGCGTAGTAACGCTCACATATAAATTACGCTCACATATAATCACGCCTTATCCAAATTTTCGTATAAATAGAGCCCGGACGTCCATTAATTTTGACGTACAAAGCGTAAAATAGTCGCTAACACTTAAGGACATTAATTTAATTGATTCTTCTTTCACCTATGGATATGGTAGTGGGCATTTTTGAGTCATCTTTTCAAATGTCCCAAAATCTAAATCCAATTCTTAAAATTTGTCCGGAAGGTCAAATACACCCCTGGCAATTAACCCCTAAAGTCAACGAGACTGAAGGTCATATAGGTAACTTCATGCCGCCTCCCTCCTCACACCCGAAGAGCGAAATCTAGTTCGCGGAGAGAAACAGTTTACCGATCGACGATGGCGCCAGCACCAGCTGCAAGCCGCTGGTGCGCGGTCACGGCGGCCGTCGTGTTTTCTCTCCTAATCCAGCCGTCGGTTTGCATCTACTGCGACGAGGACGATTGCTACGATCTGCTAGGGTAACGCCCACCTACACTTCCCCTGCGCCTCATTTTCACCCATGAAGTTTATTGAGCGCATTAGATTCTTGTTGCAGGGTAACTCAAAGTGCCAATTCTTCTGAGATCAAAAAGGCTTACTATAAGCTCTCATTGAAGCAGTGAGTGTTTTGAATTATAAGTCCCTCTTTGTGTAAATCTAAGCTGTCCTGCTTATTTTTCTTTTCGTTTGATTATGATATGCATTGCGTTTCTTAATTTATGTTTTTCTTGTGTGTGTGTGTATAGTCATCCAGATAAAAACCCTGATCCGGAATCGAGAAAGGTGTTTGTTAAGATTGCAAATGCTTATGAGGTAACTAGTAATACTCATCCCTTTACTCGCCTCATTTGACATTTTGTGTATTTCGAGGGTAGAATTAGAATGCACACGGTCGACTTGAAGTCTAAGAGTTACTACATATCAAATTAGATTACAAGTCAAACTAGGGCAAAAACAATGAGTAATGTCAAAGCTAGCGTGTTCAGATTATATTCTAAGAACTTCCAAAAAATTGGAAAGGGGCAAAAAGTATGAAATGGAGGATTATATGACTGTGCTGTCAGGTGGGGATGTTGTTATGCTGGTCTTAGATGATTATGGTCTCACACCTCATTGGTCCTTTTTATATCCGATCATAATATTTTGGTTGTCTATGTTTTGGGACGATGTTTTATTATGGTATACCCTGTGATTTTGGTTGGCCTATTGTGATGTTAGTGCTATTGAACATCTTTGTAGATTCTGAAAGATGAAGCCACAAGAGAACAGTACGATTATGCAATTGCGCATCCGGAGGAGGTAAGTTAGGGTTATTGTTGGTGGTGTTTGCAATGCATTTTAATGGAGAGATAGATAGGATACATCACTTATCAAACAAAAATACCTCTTTATGTCATTTAGTGGTTGGTTCCGAGTATCTCCGCATGATATGCCTTGACACTTGTTGAGAATTGTTTAAATTGGTCCTTCAAATAGTTTAGTTACACAGGCAACTTACGAACAGGATAATAAGTTTCAGTATGAAGATATTTTCCATTCTTAAGTAGTCATAACATTGATCAAGTCTGCATGTGTTATGCATCATTGTATTTTATCCAGCATGGTGTATGAATATCCAACTAACATAGTCCGGCATTTGAACTTGACCCTCTTATAGTCAAAGGTTTCGAAGCGTGTTTACATGTGTATGAGCTCTTTTTCGCCCCAAAACCAACAGGCATCAGAGAAATACAGAAAGACTATGGTGCCGCATTTCTCTTATGGAGTTTTCTCTGGCTTGATATGTTGCCAAAATGTTTAGGCTTTTCCGGAAAGCAGCTTGTATGTAAGTCTGCTTAAAGATAATCCAAAGCAGTCTTAGGGACTAATTTATCAGGTGAAAAGGTGTTGGCACCACCATAGGTCTCGGCTTTGGTTTATTCTTTTGTCTTAAGATAGTATTTCAATTCAACCAGTGTTTGGACTGCCTAGTGACCCTAGGAGTGCGGTTCGAACCAGGGGAAAGGAAAGCATGCTTTGGTAGCTATAAAAAATCTGAATTTTTCAATATTGAATCTATGAATGTAGAGTTTTTGGGTACTTACCTTGCCTTTCGGACGTAAAGAAATGATGTACTGATGATTCTCTGCCTTGAACGATTGTTACTTTTGCCAAACGATCTTTCCTTGATTGATCGATCAATAGATGTGTGTAAATGAGCGTGCGTGTATATGAGTGTGTATGAACTGGGTTTTTGAGGGTGGTGGATGATTGTGCAAAGTAACAATGATTTTAGGGTTTGAGATTTTTCCCTTTTCTGGAGGTCAGGGGGCTTCTTTTATAGGGTTTAGGTAGCTTAGGGACCAAGCAAATTGGCCTCCAAGAGATAAGGATGAGATGCCGATAGAATTTTCTGGGAAAATACAAGAGAAAAAGATGAAATAGCAGTTTTTTTTTCCAAGAGACGTTCTGGTCGGAAAAGGTCAGTTCCGGTAATGTTAGACACGATCAGGTGACAAAAATACCAAATCTTGATTTTGGGCAAAATTACTGAAATGCTCGTAGAGGTACACAAAATTACGAAGATGCCACTAAACCTACAAAAATGTCACATTCTTACGCCGAAGAGTTACTTTCATCCTCTTAGCCCGAAGCGGCCAACAGCACAATGTAAATCAGAGAAGATTGGGTACACTACAGAGCATTAAAAAGGCAAAACTTGCAAAAATAGACTGTCCATAGTAGCGTTTTATTTCCTAACGAACAAGGTAATTGCCTCCTTGATATCATGTGGTGTGCTTCTGAATCTATAAATGTTGAATCATTTCTTCTTCGGGCAAACTCATTCAATGCTCTCCTAAGCACCATTTATCATTACAGCTTTTGTTTAATGTCTTGCTCACTTTTAAGCAGACGTGCATTGATCATTTGTTTCTCATGATCAACTTTTCAGATGCACTAGAGTTTAAATCGTATCGTTACTAACAATGGTTTTCTTTGATTTAGGTTTTCTACAACGCAGCTCGATACTATCATGCATACTATGGTCATAAAACGGTTAGATGTTTTCCCTTCTCTAGTAATATCTGTTATCTTTCTTGTTAGCTTAAAAAAATGTAGTGGTAACACATAAAGCTCTCTTGTCTTTTCTTCTTAACTCCACATTCTGCTTTCACTCGCTAGGATCCTCGAGCTGTCCTTGTGGGTCTTCTAATCATACTGTCAGCATTCCAGTACCTGAATCAGTGGACAAGGTATAATCAGGTACAGAATCTGTCAAACATATCTTGAACGTTATATTGTTACTTATTCTTCAACTTATGTTTCATGAAGAAAGTAAAGCTTTGGCATCGACTAATGGCACTTCTAAACATTTTACATGTGGAGATATATAAACATTGTTCCACGCTCCTGAACTGGACGTTACTTATTTGTTAAAATTGGGGAGATCAGTTATCTCATAAGCTCATGTGAGCGTCCCCTTTTACGCATCAACTACCATTTTCAACTTGAAATTAAGGAGATAGGCCGTGTTCTTACCTTGAATTGGTTAGAGAAGAACTATTTATATTATTAACTGCATATGATGGGTCAATGACAGATCCAGGTTTCGGCCTCTATTTGTGCATGAAAACCTTCTTCACATGTTAACAATAATGATTAATTGCTAAATGACGAGATTGACAAATCTCTTGCACAGTCATATGCAGCCTCACAAAACCTATGAAAGCCCAGCCCGGCTGAATCAGAGCCTTGACCTGTTTTCCAGGTATTTTGTTTCCAGAGTTCAGCGACCTTTAACCTGTAGTTGACGAGGCAAGGCCAACATGAGCGGGTCAATCAATTTTTTTGAAAAATCTTTGAAGCGGTCGACCCAGCCGAGTTCTTGACCTTTAAAATTACCTTTAACCTGTAGTTGACGAGGTAAGGCCAACATGAGTGGGTCACTGAATTCTTTTGAAAAGCATAAGAACGTATATGAAAGCGCTGTCTACGTTGAGTTCTGTCAGTCTAATCAATTGTGTACGACGTAGGATTGTAGTCCTGCGTGTATGGTGTCACAAAATATTCTTCTAGTGAAGGAGAGACCCTGATTGGAAGTGATTGTTTAGTTTAACAAAATATGGGTCATTTTGGAGATCCCTTATATTCTGATGCATGCAAAGTTGCATACATAAGTCTTCCACGAGGATTGGGAGTACTTGCAAGAAGTTAAGGGCGGTACCAGTTGTGGAGAGAGTACTTGAGATTTGCTTCAGATAGTCTGAACTTGTTCAATGCAGAATCTCAATGAAGAGTGATTTGTATGAAGTTGACATGGAAAGAATAGTAGGGTTGACTGAAATTAGCTTGGGGTAGAAGTTATGGATGACTTGATTGCTAGAAGTTTAACTGAGAACCTGATTTTGGATGTGCAAGCATGGAGTTGAGTTTAGGATACTTATGCTTGCACAGACCTTTAGTGTCCAAACTTTTAAACTTTATGCAGCCAATTTGAACTGTTATACAGTTAAACCAACTGACCCAGTGTTTGACTTTGACCTAGTAATCCATTGATCTGTCTTCTAACCAGGTTCATGTCCAGGTTGCTTGTAATATGTATGCTCATGTTCATTTTTTGTTTATGAAAAATGATAATTTCGACTCACTGTCATATTAGACGAGGCCAGATGACTGTTAGTGACCCTTTAAAATGCCTCTTAAAGGCAGAAAATAATACACAAGTAGAGTTCCTGTGTGATACTATGTGTATTGGTTTAGCTTCCCTGGGTTTTTTTCCTTCTCCCCAATGGTACCTACTCTGCACGAATGTTGTTGCAGGCGCTTGACATGGTGAAAAAGACACCAGCTTACAAAAATAAACTGCGGGCTTTGCAACTTGAACGCACTGGAGGAGTGACAAACAAAAAGAAGACTCACAAGCAGATGGACAAGTGAGACCTGAGTAAATGTTGCCTATACATTATTGCATGTCTAGCTTACTGTGCAGTTCCTCTAAAATATCTCTGCGTTCTACCTATGTACTATTTTCCCATTTCTTTGACATTACTGTAAGACAAAGGTGAACATGGCTTTTCTGACAGGAATACGGAGGATGAGCTTAGCAAGGAACTTGAATTGCAGATAAAGGGCGCTGAAAAGCCATCTATGTGGGATCTTCTTGGTATCCGTTTCATACTCCTTCCTTACACTATTGGAAAGGTTTGAGTTTGCTTCTTGTCAAATAAAAGCCTCATAGCTAATTGTTTTGTTGGATCCATTGCTATTCTTGTTGTCTGTGACTTTGAGTATGCAAAGTTTAGAAGCTGATCTTTATTCAATATAGCAAATTGTTTATGTCCCTCCAGCTATTTTTGTGGTATGGCTGTTGGTCCTGGAGATACCGTGTTAAACGAGCTCCATTTTCTTGGGAAGATGCCTCTTACTTGACAAGAAGATCTCTGGGGGTGGCTCTTGATTCGTGGAGACACATTGGTAAGTACGATGTTAAGTCCTCGCGTCAAACATTTTGATTGTGATTGGAAATTTTTATTGTTGTTCGCTATCTTCTAACGGGACAACGATATGCCTTGCTTATAATGCAGATTGCTGTTCAACTAGTCGTATAAGCTAGAGAGTTGTGTCCTTTTGTAACTTCTTTTGTTGTGCTTTTATCAGATGAACCAACAAAGGAAGATCTTATTCAGAAACGTTTATGGGAGAAATCTAACTTCGATAGCTACATGGCGGACATGCGGAAAGAATCAAAACGCAGAAGATAGCTGATTTCAAGTCTAAGAGCTGCCTGGTAGAGATTCAGAGAAACAAGGACAGCAGATTTTGTTCCCCGGACTCCTCTGTTTACAGCTAAAATCGGACAAGAAGTCTCTATAGAAGTCATCTAAATACTCAAAACCTACAGACTAATCATAGGTTATAGGTACGGTTTTTTACCAGGAAACGCAAGCAAAAATTCTACTCCAACCCCCAATTAGTTGGGTTGATAACAATGTTGTAAAACGTAGAACATCAAACTTCGAGGGATCGTCGTCTAGAAGGTTTTGTGAGGTCAATTGATTGGTCGCATTTCTATGATATCATATACTTCAAACCTTGCCAAGCAGCATGTTCTGATCAATATAATTTGACCTGGACCAGATGGAGGCAGCTAAACATGCTATATATTTCAGGGTGTACAGAAGTCAATGTCTGTGCAGAGCTTCAGGTTCTGGTCTATGTTGTTCTTGAGTGCCTGCCGGAGTTGATGCACAAGTCCAGCATCGGTCAGGTGCTACAATCATCCAAAATCATGTATTGCTTTTACCAAATTTATACTGGATTTGTAGGGGTTGCGGTTAGTCCTCTGGTTACAACCATCCGTATAACGCCAATAAACGGTTGTTATATGTTGTAGCGGCATTTATACAAAAACTTTGAGCAACAACCCGTATTGCCCTTTTGACGTCACTAATTTAGTGTCATTACCGTTTTTAGTGGCCTTAGTTGACGTTTTATGGTAGAATCGTTGCTTTTTCTTAAAACTCAGATTGCATAAGTTTTTCAATTAGATCTACCTTGACAATAAAGTCTAACAGAAAAATGGGCATCGTAAAATGTTGTAATTGAAAACAAACTCTCATCAACCATCGGTTAATCTCCGGCTTGAGTGTTCTTTGAGGATATGCTATGCAAAACTTTTTTCTCGCGAAACACTTAACAGTAATTTTGAGTTACCTAATTTTGTACTTAATATATATTTTTTTTTAAGATCAATGAAGGTGAACTAAGACCCTGTTTGACATAGCTTTTTTTTTCATTTTTTTTCAGTTTTGTAAACTGGAAAAAAAAATTGCGTTTGGTAACCATTTTCCTTTTTTTTTCTTCAGTTTAAAAAATCAGTTTTTAAATTAAGGTTGTTTTTAAAAACTCAAAAAATGAGTTTTTTTTTCAGTGTTGATTTTTTTTTTGGCTAGTAACACCTATGTCCTTGAGGTTAGAGGATAATTGCAGTCAAAGATACTAAGTTTCAAAATGTAACATACCGTGACCAAACGCTTTTAAAACGTATCACCCGTGTCCATCTGTCAGGATTCCGTCCAAAAAGTACACTTTTTTTATGATGCCATCAATATGTATTTTTAAAATGATGATACTACCTCAAGGCTTAATTTAAAGATTAGGGTTTAAAAATCCTAAAATTATTGATTTGTTCCCTAGCAGTCTATTTCATCAAAATTTCTCAATTTTGCATCAAGTCCCTTCATTAAAATCCTAATTTGCACATTAGGGTTTCAAAACCCTAATTCGCATTTTGCAATTGCAATCTGCAAATTTTCATTGAAAACCCTAATTTGCAAAATTTGCGAATTAGAGTTTTGAAACCCTAATTTGCAAGCTGCAAATTTCTCACTGAAATCCTCCCCCAGCGTCAGCGAAAAGTCAACCATCACAATCGCGATTGCAAAATTTCAAGAACGCCATGTTAATTATTGGATCACCTCGACGGGGTGCGCCGTTACCTCCATCACTGTCGACTAACTTTGTGGCGACGAGGAAAGGGAAAGGGGAGGGTGGTCGCGGCGACAAGGTAGGGGGAGGCAGACGGGGAGACGAAGGGGTGCGGTGGTCGGGGGAGTTTAAAAGATAGAATTGGGATGGGGGGTGGGGAGGGGGATGGGGGTTTGGGTGGCGGCGGGCGGTGGGTGGGTGGTTGGGTTGGGGGGTAATGCCATTAATCTTTCTTCTTTTTTTTTTAAAGATAAAGTAATGACATTAAAAAAAAAATTCCAACTTAGGCGCAATGCAGTCTTTTCATCAAAACAATTAGGGTTTTTCAAATTCCGTCTGGTCAACAGACATAAGTGTAATTTGTCAAAATTATTGTTCTTACCTGTAATTACTCCCTAACCTCAGGGATAGAGGTGTAATTAGCCCCCTTTTTTTTAAGACCACCATCGCCACCACCCTTCCACCGCCGGCAGTCGCGCGACTGTCAGCGGCCGGCGACCACCGCCAGTGACTGCCTCCGGCCGGCAGTCACCTCCGGCGATTGTCGGCGACCGACGGCAACCTCCGTAGATAACCGCCGGCAGCCACTAACGACTGCCGGCCACCGCTACGCCCCACCACTGCCAACACAAGCCACAAAAAAAAATCGGATTATCAAACGCTTACTTGTTTTTATAAAAAAAAATTTAAACTGCTCTTTAATATTTTTTTTTGAAAACTAAAAATAAATATTTTTTTTGTCTAACATAGCCTAATTTTTTTTTTTTTTCGAGAATCGCTTAACAATATTCAAAAAAGCGAGTTACCTAATTTTGTATTTGTGTATTTATTTTTCCTTAGTAAAGTTAGTTAACTGCGCGGAGCGAAGCTGGCTGCAGCACAGCTAAGCCTCCGACTCCACCGAGTCCTTCGACTTGTCGCCGCCGAGCTGCCGTTACACCGCCACCGCATCTCTCTCCCTGCTATTGATACAAAACGAAAACCACAGGAACGGCACCACTTCCTCGCCACCAGCTCTTCCTCTTCACTTCTCTCTCATGCAATGAACACACCCTCATCAATGGCCGAGCCTCCGCAGGTACTTTCAATTCCGTAAGACATTCAAAAGATACTTGCCATTTGGAAATTAGATTTTAATTTTTGAATTTTTCTGAAGATTGGAGTTTTGGTTCCGCTAAATAAGAAACTAGACGAGGATCCTTCGCTACCTAAAGTACGAATTCACGAAGGACCTAACGTTATCGGCCGCGATTGTATTCCGATCACTGATAAGAGGCTTAGCCGCAAGCATCTTACCGTCAATGCTTCGTCGGATGGCACTGCCGAAGTCCTTGTGGTATTTGCATTTCCTTGCCCTTATTGACTATTTTGTGTGTGCCCCTTTGCTGTTTAGTGGAAAATTAATTTAGCATGTATGCATGGGCGAGTGCGTGCGTCTGTGCTGTTTAGTGGGAAATGGTTTTAGCATATGAGTGAGTGAGCGTGTGCGTGCCTGCGCGAGTCTATGCGCCTTGCCTGCATGTGCTTGTGTGCTGTTTAGTGCAAAATGATTTTAGTTTCTACGCAAAACGCAAGTGAAGCAGGGAGCTAATGAGTGCCCGGGAGGGTTGTTATGTTTGTGTGTGTGTGGGGGGGGGGGGGGGGGGACGATATTGCCGCTTGCGGAGGAAATTGAATTTACTCTTTATGTTTGAGAGTGACTAGTGAGTGACGAGTGTGTGTGGCTTGGTTTAGTATATATGTTTGAGTGAGTGAGGAGTCTGTGTGCGTTTGGGAATGGAATTGGTTTTAGTATACATGTTTCTGAGAGTAAGTCAGTGACCGAAGGTGAGGATTGCTCTAATGTGACCTAGAGGTCAGGAATACGCAGCGTACATCGACCTTCCCAGACCCAGAACGGCGGGAACCTTGTGCAACGGGGCCGCCCTCTATGCGTCCATTTATATATGGGTTTTCAGTGGAAAATGATTCTAGTATCTATGTTGAGCATGCTTACATGTGTGCGTGTGCGCCCACGTGCGTAATCGGAAAATGATTTGAGTACCATACGTGTGTGTCATTATACGGGTGCTTTTGTTCTTTTGTGTGGGAAATGAATTTAGAAGTGCTGTTGTTTGATATACTTGCTTGACCCTATACAGGAAGGAACGAATCCAGTTGTTGTCAGATGTCAGGATCAAAGAAGAAAGGTTCTGTCTCGAGAGAAGTTGACCATAAAATATGGGGATGTTATAGAATTAATTCCTGGGCATCACTTCTTCAAGTATGTAGCTTTGGTTAGTAAAGAAAGCGCGCCTTCACCAAGTGAACAAAAGAGGCCTTGCCCTGAAGGAAGTAAGCTTAAGGAAGGCGAATCCCTTGGTCAGAAGAAGGCGCGACAAATGTCCGAAGATGAAGCCTTTGCTAGAAATTTGCAGGTACATTCTTTTTCCCTGGAGTTCAACATTGGAAGGCAATTAGAAGGGGAAAAAAAAAGAGTTGGTTTGTAAATTTTTTCTGTTTCTTTAACAATTATCTGCACAATACGCCCTTGCACAGGCAAAGCTCAGCGGAGATACCCCGGTACATAAAAGCTCTTCTGAAGCTAATGATCAGGTTACCCTTCCAAACGATAAGTTACCCTTAAGCTTTCAACTGTTGCGAGTGCATGGCCTGCCAGCTTGGGCTAATACCAATGCTGTCTCCATAGGAGATGTGATTCAGGTACTAATACCCAATGGTAAAATCGAAGTAGAACTCCTTACATATTTTGTTCTGTCCACCGCAAGGTGATTGAACTGTTTCTTCTTGTTTATTTTGCTCTCTACTACTAGTGACCAATGTTTGATGTGATATGCCCAATACACATTATGTTCTTTGTGTTTACTTCTTATGACGTAAGAAAATAGAAAAGAGTACAGGTCCGAAGTTGGCTATCTTTATCTTTAAGCAGTGACAATGTAGCAAACACTAAATGGGATTCACTGTTTCTTAAATTGCAGAAATTAAAGTGGCATGGAAACTGTCTACTAGAGACCCTTAAAAATGATATGCAAGCATGTTTAAAATAATTTACAACCTTTAGCTTATTTGAAGTAAACTTCTTCTATTGTCTAGTTTGTTAATGGTTAAAATTTCTTTCTTTCATTTTATTTCCTTTGGTGTTCTATGCATAGCTTCATTGGCTTGTAAATCTGTAGTCTCAAGATCTGCTAAAACGTTGCTCAATATTTTTTGTAGGGGAATGTTCTCATTGCGGTCCTTTCAAATTACATGGTAGACATTGATTGGTTGGTGTCTGGTGAGTTCTATCGACTGGCTCTGTCTCTTCAATGTGTATTTGGTTATTTTCTTGCCTTCAGACTTCACCAGATTGGGGCCTTGCAATTCTTTTAGACTCCGGTAGTATTCAAACTTCACCAGATTGGGGCCTTTCAATTCCTTTGGACTATGGTAGTCCTCCCCAATAATTGCATAGTGTTGCCACTATTTCATAAATCCTTAAAATATACACAAATTGTGTCCTCCACATTCACAATTTTTGGGTGAGCACATAATTGGTGGAAGTATGCAGGCAAGTTAATAGGTGTAACAACAATTGGAATCCATCCATTATGTATCTCTGAAGTTTACAACCTGCAATACATCTGTCTGTTATTTCCTTCAACTTAATGATGACAGCCATATGTTTTCCTTTCTGTTGTAGCATGTCCAACACTTAGAAGAGTCCCTGATGTTTTGGTCATTCATGGAGAGGGTGATGGTACGTTGGAGCATATGGAGGTCTGCTGTAGCTTCATGCTTTATTAATCTTGTGCATTTGAAGCTTCTTAAGAGACCACAAATTAAGAGAAATCTGTGCTGACTTTTTTTCTTCTAGAAACACAAGCATGCAAATTGGATTCTGCACAAACCTCCACTGCCAATATCATATGGGACACATCATTCAAAAGCCATGCTTCTTGTCTATCCTCAAGGAGTGAGAATAATTGTACATACAGCTAATTTGATACATGTTGACTGGAATAACAAAACCCAAGGATTGTGGATGCAAGATTTCCCATGGAAGGATGTGAACAGTATGACCAAAGGGTGTGGATTTGAACATGATCTGGTTGATTATCTGAGTGTACTGAAGGTACTACTTCGTCTTATGTACATTGCTATTTCAGCATGCCTCTTCTTAGTATTCGTGATCCGTTCTTCATGGGACTTGTAGACTTGATTATTTAGTATGATTTAGGAAAAACTATGTAGTTAGTTCCTTGCTTTTTGTGATTTTAGCTTTGCAATTGTCATCTCCTTAGTGCTTGCAGTATATACTCCAGCTAATAGTCTATAGTAACTTCTATTAGATTTCCTGGTGTTACTCATCCATTTCCTGTACCACCGGCTACTAATACTCATCGCCTGCACATATTCCGCTTAAAATGCCTGATCTATGATCATTGGCGTGAGCTCAAATATAACCAACAGAAGTGGGGATGTATAAATTTCCTTGCCATAGTCAGGATTGTGGCTTAATTAAAAGTACATAGGTAATTACGGGTGACAATACATGTAAACCAGCAGAAGCTACAAGTTTAATGTTTCCCTTTGCATTGTGAGAATGGAAAGTCTTGTGTTTACAGAAAATTTTAATCCCTTACCGTATGTCTTATGTAAAATAAATGAGTTCAAACCCTATAACCATATAGAACTACTACATCCAACACGAACCATTTGCGGCAGACGCCACTCTCTTCCCTCAACGCTTTTTCTAAAAGTACTGCTCCCATAAATCATAGTCTTGTCCCTGCCAGTAATAAGATAAAAAGAAGCGAGTGTTAAAAGCGTTGAGGGAAGAGAGTGGCGTTTTAACTGAACCCTTAACCATGGAGAACTATTTTTATCTGAACCTTTTAACACTCCATTAGAATCTCAGTCACTTGGGGATTGTTGCCTGCGACTGGGCATCACGAACTTGATCTTTTCACCATTATACTCACTTCTCCCATTAGGATTTGACAGTTTACAACTTCAATATATTTGTGGGACTATATGATAAAAAGTTTCAATCAGATCCTTTTTATTTTATTCATATGTTTGCAGTGGCCTGAGTTTAGCGTCAATTTACCAGAGCTTGGGACGTTCAAGATCAATCCATCGTTTTTCAAGAAGTTTGATTACAGCAGTGCAGCGGTATTTGTTTTATCAGCTTGCTTTTTTGATTATATTCCCCCTTAGTGAAATTTCGGCCTTTTGGGAGAACATGACACTGAGGTTAGTATTTGCATAATATGAAACCTGTTGATTGAATAATTTCCAGGTCAGGTTAATCGCCTCTGTCCCTGGGTATCATTCAGGACCGAATTTGAACAAATGGGGGCATATGAAGTTACGCACTATTCTGCAGGAGTGTATTTTTGATAAACAATTTCAGAAGTCCCCTCTAATTTATCAGGTATTTCTACCCGTCTTGACTGTTAAGGAACTGCATATGTTCTTATTAGTAATATGCATATGCTTGGTTACAAGCTGTACCTTGTCTTCTTTGACAGTTGTACAACAATTTGATTACGTACATTGGAAAACCAAATTCTAGATATGAGGAACAGGAAGTGATGGCTGATATGATGAACGAGACATCACGTAGTGGGCTTCCCTCGTTTGGTTTGAAGGAAAAGAAAAAGTAGATGCATCTTGATGGAGAATTGGGTACAATGTGTCATTTTCTACCTGAGTCAGTTGATGGATTTCTGGGATTTCGGCATCTTAGTACGAACTTGGACATGGCCTTTTCATTTTGTCATATTCTTCTGTTACGCTTTCTTAAAAACATATCAAAAATGGGTAGACCATCGTTCATGTGCTATTACTCAATGTCAGGGGCGGACTTACGTTTGGGGTGGGTAGGACAATTGTTTTAAAATTTATTCAAACCCTACAAAGTTCATGCATTGTACATATAAAGTTTGTTATGCATGCCTTTCTCCCCAACAATTACTGCTGCAACTTTTGAGACCTGCACTATGATACTTCAAGCCTCTACATATCGGATTTGGGACTCATTTGTTTCCAGTTCATCCCGACTGGAAGAAATGCGCTACGTCTGATCCTACTTAGTTTTATTTCCCATTACCAGTGGTTCTGAACCTCTGTAGGATTGTTGTGTTATGTAGCTGATTTCAGATATGGATTAGGGTGTCAATGGGTGACTGCAGCAGTTATTGAATCTCTCTAATGCTTCATTGAGATGAATATATTCTAGTAAGGCCTTGCTAACTTAAAAGATTTTATGCTAATGCTTCTATATACATAACATCGCAGTTCTCCTCCCTAGGATCTTTGGATGAGAAGTGGATGACTGAGCTCGCATCCTCGATGTCATCAGGAGTTACAGACGATAAAAGGCCTCTGGGACTGGGGGAGCCATTAATCATATGGCCCACTGTCGAAGATGTCAGGTGTTCTTTGGAGGTACTTCTCTTAGCAACTAAGTCATCATAAATAAGCTGTTAGGATGGCAAACATATTATATAAGCTATGCATGTGCTCATTTGCAGCCAGACTTACCTTCATAGTGCATTTACCACGAGCATATTTTCTGGTCACAGTGCTTTTATATGTTTTAATGTCTAACTCATCTTAGAGTTTAAAATTGTATATACTATTAACATATTTGTGTTGCATTACCTCTTAGAATTCATGGTTATGTGAATTTAGTTGAACTGTTACTTCCTTGATGTCCCATACATCCTATTTCTTGAGGTCCCATTTCATTGATTTGGGACTTCTTACTGTCAGTACGTATGTGAATTAGTGCAAGAGAAATGTACATGATTTCCGGTGATAAGTATGTCATTTTCTGCAATACAATGCCTCGTGCATGTTAATATAGAGGTGATGGTTTTTCTTGTTTTGTTGGCCTTTTGTTGCAGTATTATAGATTTGTCAAGCTTCTTTGCGCCATGCTCCAGCACATGGCTAGTGCCGCTAAGTGAGGTTCTTTTACATCTTTTTCTTGCTTTATCATCTAGGGTTATGCGGCTGGAAATGCCATTCCAAGCCCACAGAAGAATGTGGAGAAAGAATTTTTGAAGAAATATTGGGCAAAATGGAAAGCAAGCCACACTGGTCGCTGGTAATATATTTCTCATTTCCCCGAAATGTTCTTTCAAACGTTGGATTTTGTTAGTAGTTTTAAAAGTCTTATGTAATTCAGTAGAAACTGAATAGTAGTCTCCCAAATTGTAAGCGAATTAGTAAATTGCGAATAGGAAAACAACTAAACTTCTTTTATCCATCATCTTAGTTTATGGCTCTTTTGAAACTTCCTTTAAACTTTTTGACAACTAATGGAAAAGTGTACAATTTCTTGTACAAGTTTTTTTGGTTCTGGATTGTGCAGTTCTTGACAAACAATATCAGACCAGGCTGTTGCCAGGTGTTGTTGTTTGTGTGTGTGTGTGGGGGGGTGGGGTGGGGTGGGGTTGGGGGGTGTAAGTTCATTATCGTTTTAATTCATTTTCTTAAGTAAGTAGTATTGTGATTTTAAGTGTTGGTTATCGCCATGCGATCTTTCTGCCTACTCAGCATGGAAAGCTTGAGAAGCTGAGCTTATCATGTTTCTTTCACTGTGTCAGCCGTGCAATGCCACATATAAAGACGTTCGCACGCTACAAAGGTCAAAACCTTGCGTAAGCATCCGTCTAAAAAGCCTATGCTGCTTGAAAATCTATATTTCAACTTTCCTAAGATTATTGTGCCAAATCGTGCTCGTTTTGTTCGTTAACGGATATTGTTCTCTGCTATTATACAGGTGGTTCTTGCTAACTTCATCAAACCTAAGCAAAGCTGCCTGGGGAGCTCTCCAGAAAAACAATACTCAGTTAATGATACGTTCTTACGAGGTATTTGGGTCAGAGTTTTCCTACAAAGTTGACAATAAACTTGATGTGCTACACTCTAGTAAAAAGGTCCTGCAAGTGGGGGTACGTGAGAGCCTAGTCATTTTGAATAAACAATATTGTATTCATTTCACAAACCAACTATGAGTATCACTTTTAG
This sequence comes from Escallonia herrerae, assembly GCA_033070095.1. NCBI lineage: Eukaryota > Viridiplantae > Streptophyta > Magnoliopsida > Escalloniales > Escalloniaceae > Escallonia > Escallonia herrerae. The sequence continues at coordinate 143,670 of JAVXUP010000183.1, read as the reverse complement.
AAGGTTGAAGTTGACAATCATTTATACAAGCTTGCATCACGTACTTAATTTTTAATAAACTTATTATAAAGTTGTATCGCATATCGTATCCGGTGGTTTATGATAAATTCAGTAGTATATGAGGCACATGTAGAAAGTTGCATGACAGAGAATTTATAATCGTTCTAATGCATCTCATGTAAATCCTTTCAGCTTGGAGTTCTGTTTTTACCTTCCAAACATGATGGCGGTGACTTCTCTTGTACAGCTAACAGGAAACCATCAGAGGTAACAACTACATTCTCTCACGTATTAACTGTTTTGTGCTCTCAGTGCTGGAAGGTTGTGTCCCCTTGCCATTGGTCCTTGGTTCTCATTCACCTCTTGAGTTTCAGGATAAATGTGGATCGTCCAAAAGTTCTGAAGTCAAGAATACAAAACTGGTAACTCTGGGCTGGCAAGGAAACAGGAATTTGGAATCATCCGAAGTAATTGCATTACCTGTGCCATATGAGCTCCCTCCGCCAAGATACACCTCTGAAGGTGATTTTGATTGCTTTTTTTGTTCGTCTCAAGCCTTTCTCTAGTATTTGCTTTTAGCTAATATCAATTTACTCTATACAGACATCCCATGGTCTTGGGACCGACGATATCACAAGAAGGATGTTTATGGTCAAGTATGGCCGAGGCAAATTCAGCTATATATGAGCCAAGGCTCGTGACGTCAGCAATGTATAGTTAGGCGAATTGTTAGTTGTTAAAGTAGTTATGGTCGGCTTAACCTATAGTCCGACTGCACCAGCCTTCAATTATGATTCTCGACTCTGCTCTATGATTGCTTTAATTCCACTACCAATTTTTCAGCTGGATATCTACTGTTTCATATGTACGTAACATCGTACCAAGCAATGACCAACTTCATGCTGAGTTATGGTCAATTCATTAAGAAGCTTGTTCGTAGCCCTAGCTCCTCTTTTCTCAGTATGTCAAGAGGATGGTATCATATGGTTTGCAATATGCTCTCGACGAGATCCAATACACACATGCACACAGAGTTACATTTATTAAAGGTTTTTATGTCCTTTGCTACAACGATAATTCTTGACCGAATCTTGAAGTGGGTGAGAGTCGAATTTCTGTTGATAAAACTAAGCTACTTGAAGTGCATTGAGTCTCTGAGAGGAAGTGCGGATCGAGAATTGCAATTAAGTTACTGGAAGTGCACCGAGTCTCGAAGAGCAAGTGCGGTATCGAGAATGCAAAATTGGCTGAATTTTCGGTGTGATATACAATTATTTTTGCTTGGGCTCAACCGCTCAGTTAACAAAGGTGCAAGGCTACGGAATGTCTGCATGTTTGTCAAAATATCGGATGCAGATTATGATGATCATTCATTCGGGTACGAGAAACTCCTAACCTTTCTTGCTTGGACTATATTATCGGGCGATAGGAAGATCAGATCACTGTAACTTCATATATGGTGGCAATTAATGATTGTTAAATAATTATTTTGCGACACCTCTGGTAACTTTTTTCGAAATAATTTCTAGCTGCATAATTACAAAAATGTTTAACGATCAGCACAAGTAGCAGCAGCAAAAACTTATCCTTATCCGGTTCTCTCACTTTGAACTGCAAATAAATTGTAAACGGCCTCACCCTCCAAATCAGGTTACCTTTATATGCAGTAATCAATCAGATTGCTGTTCAACTACCACCTCTCTCTCTCTCTCTCTCTCTCTCTCTCTCTCGCTCCTGTATTTGCATGCATATCTGCCTTCTTGTGTGATTTCACAGTACCAGTACTATTGATCGAGTTTGGTTGCTTTCTTTTCACGTCAAGATCATCGAGACTGCTACTGTCTGCCATCACATTTTGGGATGGATGTAATCTTCGAAACCCCAAGAGGGAGGAAATTTTCCATTGAAATAGGGTTCTTTGACAGCGTTCTTGAGATCAAAGAAAAGATACAAAAGTACCAAGGCATACCCATATCAAAACAAACCCTCGTTTTCAAAGATCAAGTCCTTCACGACGAGCAAAAAGTTGAGAGCTCCGAAATCCTTCAAGACTCACGCATTCACCTCCTCATCACACCCAAATCCGAAGAAGGGTCATCATCGCCGTCGTCTTCCACAGTTCGACTCCAACTGATAATGCTAGCGCCAAGAACACCGAAGGCAATCGAAGCAGACCAGAACCACACGGTTCTGCAGTTGAAAGAGAAGATCAGTGAAGCAGAAGGCGTGTTGGCCGCCCAATTAGTCCTGCATTTTTCTGGGAGTGAGTTGCAAGATCATCTGTTCTTGCGAGATTGTGAACTCTTTGACAATTCTGAGATTCATGTCTCAGTCGGACCGGCAAACAGTATACCAATGTCACCATCATCCGGAGGCAGTAGTCCCAGCCAGAAGAAGTTGAAGATCAAGGTGCTGACGCAATGCGGAACGAAGAAGATAGCCATGGAAGTGAACCCCTCGGACAACGTTAGGGAGATGAGGAAGGAGCTTGAGAAGCTGCAGAAACTCCTCAATTTCCATCTCCCACAAGAAGGGTATTTCTTCATCTACAAGCAAAATGTGATGGACGATGACCGGAGTTTTCGCTGGCACCACGTCAGTAATGGCGACACGATCGAGATTTTCAACGGAAGCGTCACCGGCGGATTAACGTCGTAGTAGGGTTACTTGATCGTTCGACATGTGATAGGTCAGTTGTTCATTGATGTTGGTTCTTTGGTAGCATCGGCTAATAAGGAAAATGTGAAACATTCTTGACTCTGATGTTTCAATCCTGTTGTCAACAGGAAACTGTGCCCAATGATGTACAGTACTAATCACCTAGTCCAAGGTTTTCTATTGACTTGCATGGCATTTAATGTTCAACGTGAAAAACATTATTACATATTAGATGAAAAATATTCATACGCCAGAGTACACGCTCTTATTCTGTCCATATTTTTATAGCACATGCCTAAGTTGGCACATGACGGGCCGAAAGATAATCTTAAGAGCTTTAAGAGTGTGTTTGGACGAGTATTTCAATGTATTATTTGCTTTCAAATCTGTTCATCTTAAAATTTTCATTATTTTGAAATTCACGCTTTGGATGTTTTGCCTTTGCATTCTTCTTCTTTCCATGACACACTAGTAAACTACTTTGACAATAATTTCATTATGCGGGAAATAGATTTCATATGGAAGTACAAAGCGATGAAGCACAAAATTAGAAAATTGAGCATCTTAGCACCTTCTATCCGATTATTTTTAGTTTCCCATAGTTTGTTAAGTTGAAAGTAAGAATAAAATGTAAGAAAAGTATTATTATGAGTCTAGTGTGTGTGTGTGTGTGTGAGAGAGAGAGAGAGAGAGAGAGAGAGAGAGTTTTTTAATGGGGGAAGCTAGTTGACCATCTTGGAGAAAGAAAAAAAAAATAGGTTAGCTTCCTTAAAACATGGCTAAGGCCCAGAATTGCAAGAATTTGACAAAAAGCTAGTTTAGACTCGTTATTTGAAGAAGAGATTTGGAACCCTCGAATTCTTCTTGATTTTGCAAAGTTCCTTTTGCACAATCCAAACAACGGTTTTTGTTGAAATAATTTACAAATGCGCAGCTAAAGTCAAATCCTCACTGCAAATCTTCAATCGAAACATACTCTGATAATTGAGCACGATACCACCATACATCAGATTGCTCAACTATAAGGGACTTGGAGGCAATTAAGATACTCTCCATATGGCGAGACGAGATAAGAAAGTCCATTTTTTTTTTTGGTACAAAAAAGACTGGACCGTAAGGCTCTAATCCAACCGGTAGAGAGTATTGCGCCTCGGGGACCTACAAGGCCGCCACATACATCTGAGCCCCCGATTCCCGCACCTATGTCGGGACCGAAGGGTACAAGGACCCGCGTGTGGAGCACAAGTAGGGCGAGGACGTAAGTTTGCCACTAACAAGTGCGTGAGATCCTGGTGACCGCTGAACCAACCCTTGTTGGCTTGAAAAGCGATGGCAAATATACTGCATTGAGCAACAACATATTGTTTTTTACTTATAACCGAACACGTTAAAAAATTGCTTTGTCGATAAAGCTAGCTAAGTTTATAACCCGCATAAACTAAGCTATTGGGTGGTTTGAGAGCCCATATGTCCTAAGGACGTGTATTAACGGGCTGGAATTGTCAGGCCCAGCTTCCATTTACATAAATGGGCCAAGTTTTTTTTTCCCCCTAACTTTAGACCAAACTTTCTTATAAAAGGCCCTAACAAAACCCCATTTCCCACCTTATCTAGCAATTTCTAGTAAAATGTTTTCAACCAAAAATGAAAAAAGAAGGCAGAAGACATATAAGAGGGAAAATTCTGCACTTTTGACCATTGACCTTGACACGTAAAAGAGAGTGGGATGAAATGAATGATTTCTTGCACATTTACAACTTTTGTGAATTATCAAAATTTGCAATCGCGATAAATTGGTGAAAGGTCTAAAACGAGAATTTATCGCGCCTAAGTGAAGGAATCTGGTATAGATCCTGAAATTTGCGGACCTCGCGATTTTTATAGTGTTCAAACTTATCACGAGTTGAAATATCTTTCATTTTTTCACAAAAATGCAGGAAGAGAGAGTGTTAAGAACGGGATTTAAACCTGGGCAAGATGCACGGACTCCACGAACACAGCACCGTCATGCTACAATTTGCATCTAGTTGAGTTTATGCAAGACCAACTTCAAAACCGATTGAAGCGCACATGATCATATGTTAAGTACGCATTTAAAACTACTTAAGAGAGTGAAAAAAAACTACCTTATCGGTATTCCGATAATAAGTACTTAAACTCATTTTATCCTAGAAGTCAATTAGTAAGGATTCGTTTGAAAATGTTTTCGTTTTCAATTTTTTCTCCAATTTTATAAAGTGGAAAAATAAACACGTTTGACACACAGTTTTTGATTTTTTCCCCTTCAGTTTTGAAAATCAATTTTTAAAACATGACTGTTTTTCAAAACTCTCATATATGAGTTTTGGATTTTCAGTTTTGGTTTTTATTTAGGAGTTTTAGATAATCAAACACTCATTTGTTTTTGTAAAAAAAAATACTTAACTGGTTTTAATTTTTATTATTTTTTTAGAAATAAAAAATCAAAACTAAAAATAATTTCAAATGCTATCTAGTACGAACTTTATTATTCCACCAAATTATTTCTGATTTACTAATAAAACTTTTAAAAAGATGGCCGAATTCCGAATTAAATAAAAACATGATCCACAGGCCCACACTTTACCAAAGGAAAGCATAAACGCCGAAAGCCCAACAACATTAAACAATTCCTCACCAAACGGTCACCTAGAACTAGAAGCATGCACGCACGCCGCCTAGAGATTCCTTAACCCAACCCCCACCCTCAGCACCAATAATTAGTCCGACGTAGAAAACTCCAAAAGCTTGGACCTACGGGTCTAATGCGTGACAGCTCACGCCTCACACGTGTCGCAATCTCATTGGGCCTACAGCTTTGCAATCTCCGTCCCCAGAGTTTCCGTTGCCGTAACGGACTCCGCTTCCCCGCCCTACAAATACTCCCCCAAGCCCCCTCCCAATTCCTTCATATTGCAAATCCCAAAGCCGAGCCTTACCCCCAATTTCTTCACAGCTTTCTTCCAAATCTCGCTCAAGGTACCGAAAACTTTGCCCCTGACTTCTTTTCTTGCGTGATTTGATCGTGTTTCTTATCTTTTGCGTGCATTTAGTTGTGTTATCTCGATCCAGATCCAGCGCTGCTGAGAGTTACGTTGTTTGTTTAGGTTTGTTAGGTGAGTATTGTTATAGGTATCCCGATGCAGATCTTGTTATGATTCTATCGATTGTAGATCGCATTATCCGGAATTTATTCGTTTAGATGGTGAAATCGTGTTGATTAGAATGTATATATGTCGATTTGTCGGGTTTATTATGAATTTTGAGAGCCTTTTTAGGAAATTAATTTTATAGCATTCAGTCTTTTTAAGAGTTTAGTTTTATCGCTTATATTGGGTTCACAATAAACATTTATTGAATTATTAAGAATTTTTCAACCAGCTGGAGTACTGATTAAATTTGTCGCATGCTTCATCTGGTTCTTGTTACTAATTTTTATCGCATTATTAAGATTTTATCCGCTTAGATCGGCTATGATCGTGTTTTTAAGAATTTTATTGACTTGTCACGTTTATATGCTCGTTATTAGGAAATTTCAACAATTTTATTGCTGATATTGTATTTGAAAACATTTATCGATTAGTAAGAAATTCTATTGCTGGAGCATAATATGTTATATTGCATCCAGAGTACTGATGTATAATGTGTTATGTGCATGTATCCGATGGAAAAAGTTTAGAGCTGATATATTTTCTGGAGCGTAAGTTTTATATTTGTTTTAAGTTCGATTTGGAATAATTTATTGTTTTGGGTCAATACAGATGCAGATCTTCGTTAAGACCTTGACTGGCAAGACCATAACTCTCGAGGTGGAGAGTTCCGATACCATCGACAATGTTAAGGCTAAGATCCAGGACAAGGAAGGGATTCCTCCTGACCAGCAACGTTTGATCTTTGCCGGCAAACAGCTAGAGGATGGTCGTACCCTAGCTGATTACAACATCCAGAAGGAGTCCACCCTCCATTTGGTACTCCGTCTCCGTGGTGGCATGCAAATCTTTGTTAAGACTCTCACCGGAAAAACTATCACCTTGGAGGTTGAGAGTTCTGATACAATTGATAATGTCAAGGCAAAAATCCAGGACAAGGAAGGTATCCCACCGGATCAGCAGCGATTGATCTTTGCTGGCAAGCAGTTGGAAGATGGCCGCACCCTGGCCGACTACAATATCCAAAAGGAATCAACCCTTCACCTTGTGCTCCGTCTCCGCGGAGGCATGCAGATCTTTGTTAAGACCCTAACCGGCAAGACTATCACCTTGGAGGTTGAAAGCTCAGACACCATTGATAATGTTAAGGCTAAAATTCAGGATAAGGAGGGAATCCCACCAGACCAGCAGAGGCTCATCTTTGCCGGTAAGCAGCTTGAGGACGGACGCACCCTGGCGGACTATAACATTCAGAAGGAGTCCACCCTCCATTTGGTCCTCCGTCTCCGTGGTGGTATGCAGATTTTTGTCAAGACCTTAACCGGCAAGACCATCACGTTGGAGGTGGAGAGCTCCGACACCATTGACAATGTCAAGGCCAAGATCCAGGACAAGGAAGGTATCCCTCCAGACCAGCAGAGGCTTATCTTTGCCGGTAAGCAGCTCGAGGATGGACGAACTCTTGCGGACTACAACATCCAGAAGGAGTCTACGCTCCATTTGGTGCTCCGTCTCCGTGGTGGGATGCAGATTTTCGTGAAGACTTTGACCGGGAAGACGATTACCTTGGAGGTGGAGAGCTCAGACACCATTGACAACGTCAAGGCCAAGATTCAGGACAAGGAGGGCATCCCGCCGGACCAGCAGAGGCTGATCTTTGCGGGCAAGCAATTGGAAGATGGCAGGACCCTTGCTGACTATAACATTCAGAAGGAGTCCACCCTTCACCTCGTGTTGCGTCTCCGCGGTGGCTGCTAAGTTGGTCATGTGGCGGTGCTTGTGGCCGTGTTGGTCTTTATGGTGGGTCTGTTGGTGTGAATAATCAACAAAATGTGGTCCTGTTTCTATGTTGATAATTTAAAAAAACTGTGATCTCTGTGTGGTGGCCTCCACGAGGCCTTAAGTGTGGTTTGGTTCGGTTGCTTCGTCGTAATAAAATTTCAGTTCTAGTAAATACCATGTCTTCATTCCTGGGTTCTTCACAGATTACCATTAGAAGTAGTTCTAATCCTGGATTCTCCAAAATTTTAAGAGAACTGAAAATGAAGTCCTTTGTTTTGAAGAACTCACATTGAGATTCAATCATTTAACGAAGTGGCAACTGTAGAAGCTACATATAATTATCGAGTGCTTGTTTATTTTTCTTGATCTATTGTTGCTCATTTTGCCCTGGTGTAATAATAAGGATAAAAAATGTCAAGTAAGATTCGGAAAATCCTTTGGTATTTGTGGAGTTGTCAAATGGGCTGGGCGGCCTGCGGGCTAGCCCGACCCAGCCCCTTTCTGGCCCGGCCCCTTTGATGAACAGTGCTGACCCGGCCTTTTAGAGCCTGGGCCAGGCCTACATTTCCTAGAAAAAGCCCGGGCCAGGCCCGGCCCGGCCCGGTTCAGGCCCCTCTTTACTTTTGAAATTTTACTTTTCTCCCTTCCCCCCAACGGATTTATTTCCCTTTTCCCTAAGCAGTACTGAAAATTTAAGTAATGCGAAGAATAATAACACATCTTAAAGTCTTTGATTTTTTTTCTTTATAAATATAATTAGTGGTCATTGGATGGAGTAGATTTTCAACATCTTTATGTATTGAAATTGCTGACCCCAATGCATCGTGTACCCCACATTTACTGTATTTTGTCAATTTATGTTACAATTTGAGTGGGCTGAAACTTGAAATCTGCTCTATTTCAGCACAGATATTGTTCTGTGCCCAACCATGGGTTTCAGATAATTGAACCTAATTCCAGTTCTAGTGTTCGGATTGCCCAAAATTTGGTTTAAAAGAGAGATTGCATAGAGAAGATTCAAAAGGTATTTCCTTTTAAGTGTAAGTTTTACCAAGAAGAGTAACTTTGTCCTCGACTTTTAAGCTTCATCAACGGATGTGCATTGCATAGCCTCACACAATGAACCTGAAGCCAGTGGCGAAGAGGAGGGGTAGCACTGTTGCGTGCCCACCCCCATCTTTTGGCATGAAGTTTTTCTTGACAATTTGGCTTTTATCTTTATGATGATGATATTTGTTACTTCATGTCCCTTTGAGAATTTATCATTATTGAGAACCTTTTTAAAGCCAAACTTATTGATTTAGTATATTGAATTAGTCTTACCATATACCGTAAAACATATTCTTACACATCAATCTTTTTAACTCTTGTCGCTATAGATTTGTAGTAAAGCGTTGATTGCTGTTAGGGACGCTTTATAAAGCGTCCCTAACAGCAAATTACCATAATTAAAAAAAACTTACCTTGAATAACAAAAAAAATGCCCAAAAAGAAAATTGGGCCCGGGCCCAGATATCCCCAGAATCAGGCCCGGCCCATTTGGCAGCCCCCTTGGCCCGGCCCCCGCCAGATTTGCTGGAGGCCCGATGGGCTTGGGCTGGGCCGGCCCATTTGACACCTCTAGGTATTTGTCTTTGTGGCCACTAATTCAATGGACGTTATTTTGTGAAAAACAGTGCAATAATCACCAGAACTTTATTTACTATCTTCCTTCAATAATTACTAAAAAATCTCACCCGGCTTAGTTTTTCACTAATACTATTTATCCTTTGCGTTTCATACCGGAGCAACAACAATCAAAGTATTTATCGAGATTGATTCCTTACATTTCATACGGGAGTAATCAAAGTATTTATTGAGAGATTTCATACTTATATGTATAATAAAATTGACAGTGATGCAAAATTAATTAGAATTTATTTTCACCTTGAGTTTTCTATTAATTTTTGTAATTAAAATAAATTTGGATAATAATTGTTCGGCTTTAAGCAATAAATAAAAATGTAATATAGCATATGAAATCAAAACTGTAAATCAAAACCGCTGAGGTTGGTTCACCAGATAAGATAAGCAAAGCGGTCATTTCTTTTCCAGTAGGATATAGGAGAGTAATGATTTAATCCTATAATGCTTTTGGAACGAACATGAGATTATAAGTCGAACCCACAACTACCACCCATCACAGCCACCACACCACCACCCATCACACCCCATCAACAGATCACACCACCATCGCCGAACAGATCACACCTCAAATCATATCGCACCAACACCATCGAAGATTTGCTTTAATCTAGGGTAAAATGATGTGTAAAGGGTGGCAGTATGGGAACTAGAAGTTGGTTTCAGTGACTTTGACAAGCGGCAGTTGATGGTGGTAGGAAGAGGGAGAAGAGGAAGCTCAGGGACAAAAATGAGTGACAGGTTGACATGGAGGTGGTGCTGTGTCAGAGTGCATGATGTGTTGTCTTCTATAGGTTAAACTGTGCTTGCCACGCGACAGTCTTGACCTGTTTTTTTATTCCTAAATGCCTGAACAAAAAATATATCACTCTCTCTGTACAGAATTATCACACTAAAGTGTGATAAAACCGGTCCGGCAAATAACTTATCCGCCTCTTATACGCGTTATCAAATGTCAAACATATGCCTATTTAAAATCTATCCGGAACTGTTATTCAGCGTGCCTAATAGTCCTAAAAAACCAGAACAGAAATGGGAGCGAATGAGGGTCAAACCGTTTTAAGCAAGTGTACACATGCGTTACGGATAGACCTGGCAAACGGGTAAACCCGTCGGGTCCGGGTAAAATCCGATCGGGTCCGGGTATTAACGAGTCGGGTAATTTTTACCCCGATTTTTTCGGGTAAGGTTTTTCTGAAACCGTACCCTACCCTTGCGGGTAGGGTATTACCCGCGGGTAAATTGTTAATTTTTTTTAAAATTTTATTTACAGAGACTTTTCTTTTACGAAATTTTTTTTGTTCTTTTTTATTATACAACAATCACTATGTAATTTATTACCCAAAAAAAAAATCAGAGTAATTTAATTCCTACAATTACTGCTCAGCGATCAATCCGATCATCTCGGTTCTCAAATCCACAACACAACCATTTCAACCAAACGTAATAACCACAATACTACCAAAACACATAAGTACATACAAAAAATTGACGCAAAACGAAACAATACAAGTAGATCTGAAAAAGATTATCTGGTAAACAAAAAATAAATGAAGTGTTAACAAAGCAATCAAAGGCGATTGCAGACCACGATCGGATTCGGAGGTCACTTGATTGGGACTGCTGTAACTCCCGTACCTCACTCTAGCTTGATCAGAGACAGTGGCGCGAAGCTCTGGCTGTAGCGGATCTGATCGGAGATACCGGCGGCGGAGCATCTCAGATTTGCGGTGGATCTAACGGCAAAGACTGAGGGACATGCATATCGGCGTCGAGTTGATGTAACTTGCAAGATCAAGCGACGTCAGCATCGAGTTGAAGTGAGAGAGCGACATCGTGACGAGAGAGAGATCAGAGAGGACGGGAGGAACGACGCAGAGGAGAAGGGAGAAAAGAAAATGAGTGAAGAAGAAACCCTAGCATGTTTTATAGTAAAAAATCCGGGTTGCCCGGGTAATCCGTACCCGACCCGGATTTACCCGATTTTTACGGGTCGGTTCGGATACGGGTCTGTTTTTGCGGGTCTTCGAAAGATGTACCCGTACCCGATATTTTTATCCGGGTACGGATCTACCCGCGGGTCTGGGTCCATTTTTGCCAGGTCTAGTTACGGAGCAGGCAGCCCAAGTGTGTGGTCAATATCGAACACAGTTTTTGCAAAGGCCTGCCTTCTGAGTTTGGGGCTTCCCCTTTTTATCGTTCCATCTTTCATCTCTTATTATCGTTATCCAAAGAGCCACCCATCTCCACCTTCTCTAAATTCCTTTATCCGATCAGGTAAATCTGTCTTCAACACACTTGTTTATGTTTGCATGTGTTTATAGTGAGTATTGGGACATGGGTGCAAGTCTATTAAGATCTGGTCTTTCTATTTCCCGTTGATCGTTTATCGTAGTCTTGGTTATGTTGTAAAGCAATTTCTTGAATAAGTATTTCTTGAATATTAATTCAACTGGGTATGTTTCTGAGTTTTTTTGGCCCGATTCTTATATTTACAGCGTGTCTAATTTCTCTGTATTTTGTTTGTGGTGAAAAGACGAGATTTTGATCCACTGTTTGTCAATCTTGCTTCATGGTTTTCATTTGGGTATGATTTTCAATATGCCTGCATGTCTTAGAATCTAAAGGTTTTTTAGTAGAACATGTGCTGGGGCATAATTATCTCAAGATCTAATTGTCTTTTTCATTTTCCGTGATCGTTCATCATATTCTGTATGCTGTTTTCGAGCAATCTCTTGAAATTTTGTACAATTGGGCATATTTCTTCCATTTTGTTTGACCCAATTTTTGTATTTACAGCGTCTGTAATGTTTGGGATTTTGCTAGTCATTGGGGATAAAATGATTGGATCTTGGTTTACTGTTTCTAATCTTGATTCGTGGTATTTAGTTGGTTTGAGTTTCGTTGTTCTTGCATGTTTTAGAATCTTGATTTACTTAATTCGGCACATTTGTTGAGTTTCTTTAATGATTCTTGGATTTACAGCCTGCGTAACTTTTGGATTCTGTAATTTGTTAGTAGTAAATTGATTAGATCTTGATTTACTGTTTGATTCTGATCTTATTTCATGGTTTTCATTTGGGTTGAGCTTTGTTATTCGTACATGTCTCAGAATACCGAACATGTTTATGTTTTTTGAAAGATATTCTCAGTTCCATTTTGGGGCAAAGTTAGTGAGAGTATGGTAGGGTATCTCATGGTTTTTCCTTAACCCAATTCTTTGTTGGGATTTTAATTTGTTAGTGGTTGAAATATTAGATCTTTTTGTTGCTCATCCTTGTAGTTGTGTCATTTGATTTGAATTTTGTTATTCCTGCATGTCTTTTTATTTAATGTTCTTGTTAAAGAACTGCAGCTTATTTCTAGCATAAAAGTTAGGAAAAAGATACTTTTTAATAAGTAGGGAGCTGATCCATTGATAGCGCTAGCAAAATGGAGTATTTGCTAGCGCGATCTGGGCCGTCCGTCCTGAAAGATGGACGGTCCAGATCGCGCCTTTTTCGAAAACTATCAGTCGTCCGCGACATTATATCGCGGACGAATTTTTTTACCTTTTTGCCCCTCCACCCGTCCGCTACATTGTATCGCGGACGACTGACAGGCCCTGACGCATGTCAAAAAAAAGTAATCCGCGACACAATATTGCGGACGACATTTTTTACCTTTTTGCCCCTCCATGCCGTCCGCGACATAGTATCGCGGACGAATGACAGGCCCACACATGTGTGGTATGACTTTTCTGTGTCATTAATGTGTCCGCAAGGGAGGGAAAAGAGAAGACTAGTCCGCTACATAATGTAGCGGACTAGTCTTCTTTTTTTCCCTCCCTTCTCTCATTCTGACTTCTTCTTTTTCTCTCTCTTCTTACTTTGATCCTGATGAACAAATCTTCATGAAGTTCGTTGGCAACAGATTGCCATTGGTAAAAAAGACTCCAAAACGAGCACACTTAATTAGCACTTCCACCTGCAGGCTGGAACCATTCATGAAATTGGCTAGCAACAGATTGTCATTTTGTTCTAGGGTCTTCAACCTCCTCCATTTCTATCACCCTTCCACCGTCTTGAAGGAGCTCATCCAGAAGAGAGAAGATAAGAGATGAGGGGGAAAGAGAAAATAAAAGTTGGTTGTCTTTTTTCAAGAGCTCTGACAACACAGATGTCTCTTTTCGAGAAAGTAAAATAGTCCGCTACATAATGTAGCGGACGGTATTTTTGTTAAAAACGTCCGCTACATTATGTAGCGGACGAACTTAAAAAAAACGTAAAAGAAGATTTGGACCGTCCGCGATACAATGTAGCGGACGGGTGGAGGGGCAAAAAGGTAAAAAAATCCGTCCGCGACATAGTGTCGCGGACGACTGACAGTTTTCGAAAAAGGCGCGATCTGGACCGTCCATCTTTCAGGATGGACGGCCCAGATCGCGCTAGCAAATACTCCATTTTGCTAGCGCTATCAATGGATCAGCTCCCTAATAAGTATGTGCATGATACTTGATAGGTCATAATCAAGGTTCAACCTACATCATATACCTATTTACAGATTTAAATAAACCACATAGTTGTGTCATTAGATGAGGTTTTAATTTGCAGGATGATTGATGTCGTCTAGATGTGATTCGATACATATCGTTGTGGTAGGTGATATCTTATGATAGTCAATATGACACGATACGGGAAACAGAATTTTCATACACGATAGGTATCTTGTTTAACAAACATGGTATTGGACACCTGAAATGGCGAGGAACAAGATAGTTAGGGCCGGGGCTTATCAGATAGAAGAAGCGCTGGTTCAAAGGAATATCATGTTGGGATCTTTTTCAAAGCATATCGTGTAGCAAAGATCAACCTCAGTTGCTTCAGAATATAATACTTGTGTTGTGTGTATTAATCTGTCTGTGTAGTAATCTTATAGGATCTTCATTTGAATTGGGTGTCTAAGACTAGAAACTTAGATCACGTCAACTAGTTTGGGTGACAGGTTTATTGTTGATGATGAGGATGAAAAAGTAGAAGCGGAGATGGAAATGGGTTTATACAAGCGCACACAAGTAGGTTTTCTTAAAGGTGAAGGTTCGGCTGTTGAGGATTTTGGATCTCGGCTTGGCAATGTTGCTCTCCTGTTTTACGCAGGAGCAAGCAAGACTGGATTATTCTACTTTTAATTTGAGAACCTACTCCTTTGAATTGGGAATCTAAGCCTAGAAACTTAGATGATCCATTGCCCCCAACTAGTTTGGGTTACGAGCTTAATGTTGATGATGAGAATAAAATAGTAGAAACTGAGATGGAAAGTGTTTATACGAGAGCATAAAGAGGTTTGTCATAAAGTTCAGGTGAAGGTACAGCTATTGAGGATTTTGGATCTCGGCTTGGCAGCGTCACTCTGTTTGTTTTATGCAGGAGCAAGCAAGAGTGGATTCTGCTACCTTTAAATGGGGAGCCGACTTGAAGAACATTGGAGTTTTGCTGCAGTTCTAATAATTTTGATACTCCAAACAAGACTTGTAGGGGGTGCTTGTAATGCTGACAAGACCTTTGCTAGCTATTGTCATCTGACTATTTTTCATCCGTTGTTCCGAAAAGGTTTTGATGAGTTTTTCGTATCTACTTCACTTTGGAGAGACTTGATATATTAGAGTAGAGAGTTAATGGACTATGACTAGGGACAGCCATCTTGGCTATCAAACATTAGGTTATACTTGCCATTTGATCCTAAAGTTGGTGTGTACAGATGTCCGTGTAGTTGCCATTGTTCATAAGCTTTAGATTTCAGAAATATGCAGGCTCTCTCAAAGAGTATGTATCCGTGATCCTTGCAAAAATGGGTGGCTGATAGATTAAAAGTAACTGAAGAGTCATTTTGTAAGCTTAAACTCTTCGGTTTAAATGGACATTTTTGTGCTGTGTTTTTGGGGCTAGTTTGTGTCTGAGATCACTTGTTAGCCGTGAATAGCCGATGTCATTACCTAACTCTAATCGACTTCCATTTCAGCTGTGGGTATTTGAAAAGCAAGACAAAAATCTTTTTAGTCTGTTCCGTTCCAACTCTAGCAGCCAAGGTTCATGTCTGAGATTGACGTCCAGATCCCCACTACCTTCGGTACGTTGTTTTGTTCCATTTTAAAATTTCCAATGGCATTCATGTTCTGGGCATGTGGGGCGATGTTTAAGGGAGAAGTTCTTTGCTTCCATCTCATCTGTGAGGTAGATTGTGGGCCCTGGGCCTTGCATTCTAGTTCCTTTATAGCACTTACTCCCCAACCCCTCCCCCTTAAAGCAAAAAATGGAAAAATGCGAGGAAAAAACAAGAAGAGTAAAGACTTTCTTGTCTCCAGCATGATACTGAAGATAGTAATTTGAGCATACATGTAGCTGTACTTTAAGATTTTTGTGAAAAAGACGGAACTTTCTAATGTTTGTGGATCCCTTGGAATGTCAAGATGCAAAAGAAACAAGCATTTGCTGCCTTTTGTTTTACGCATGTGCATTTTGCCTTTGATTGGCAATACGTATAGTGTGATCTTACTGGGGTCTGAACAGATCCATTCGCTGAGGCAAATGCTGAGGACTCAGGTGCTGGGTCAAAGGACTATGTACTTTAAGATTTTTGTGAAAAAGACGGAACTTTCTAATGTTTGTGGATCCCTTGGAATGTCAAGATGCAAAAGAAACAAGCATTTGCTGCCTTTTGTTTTACGCATGTGCATTTTACTTTTGATTGGCAATACGTGTAGTGTGATCTTACTGGTGTCTGAACAGATCCATTCGCTGAGGCAAATGCTGAGGACTCAGGTGCTGGTTCAAAGGAATATGTGCATATCCGTATACAGCAGCGCAATGGGAGGAAAAGCCTAACTACTGTCCAGGGATTGAAGAAAGAGTTCAGCTACAACAAGATACTCAAGGACCTTAAGAAGGAGTTTTGCTGCAATGGTACTGTTGTCCAAGACCCAGAGCTTGGCCAGGTAAGTTTGTGATGCTAGATACTGAATGCCAGAACGTCATCCTTTTCTCTTGCTGATATTTTGATTTCTATGTGGTTATTTGGTAAATGTAGGTTATCCAACTTCAAGGCGATCAGCGGAAGAACGTTTCGACTTTCCTTGTTCAGGTAATTCTCTTAGCCATGCTGCTCATTACCATATTTTTCCAGTTTGTGTTTTTCTAGAAGTTATCTTGATGTTGGTTGAAACAGGCTGGCATTGTGAAGAAGGATCACATCAAGATACATGGTTTTTAGTCAGTAGCTGTGGCAGCGTATTGATCACCTACGTGGTTGCAACTACTGCTGTATTCAAGTGATAAATCTTGTATGGACACCTAAATATAGCCCCGTTGCATGTAATTTCGGTCTTTTTCAAACTGGTACTCGCAATCTTTCCTGATGTTTGGTTTAATGTATGACTACTTAAATTTCCAGTGTTCAAATCGGTGGTCTACTTTTGTTGGTTCAATCTCTCTCTCTCTCTCTCTATCTCTTTAGTTCTGCTTTGTAATGGAAAAATCCTCCATCTCTGCCAAGATGATATATGCATACACAGCCTCACACATTTAGGCAAATAGAGAAACGCGTTTATATTACCGTCTGAAACTCACCCCTGCAAGTTACCAATGGTGGAATACGTTACAGGGAAGGGCTGCTACACAGAATCCGTTATATGCAAGGATCTAACAGGTAAGTAAATCCTCACGCCTGTCAAACACGTATGTTAGTGAACAGATTTTTGAGGTCATGGCGATTTCATTCTCACCTTATGAGAAATCAAAGTCCTCTTTTGCTGCAGCTGCCACTTTAACATTATCTGATATGTCTCGAGTCACGGCAGTTCTGTTCTCACCCTACAGGAGCCAGAGTTTTGGGGTTTGGAATAGTCTAGTTGCAAGGCACTTGGTGTAATCTACAGTAAAGTTTCCCAGATGGATCCAAACATACATCTATATGTCCAGGCATTGTTTGACAGGCATGCCAGGATTCGAGAGTGTTCTTTCTAGATTTCGTGGCTGGTGCTGCAGGACCATTCTCCGGTGGTGGCGGCGGCATAGGCATGGGCGGATACAAGGGGTGGCAAGTGCAGGTCATGTCGACCCCAAAAATTTTGAAAAAAAATTAAGTGAAGCACCTTATTTCCTCATACAATTTACTCTCTCAAGTTAGTATTAATGTGTCCATTCTTCTTTAAATCAGTGGTTTGCGGCGTAGGCATGGGCGGATACAAGGGGTGGCAAGTGCAGGTCATGGTGACCCCAAAAATTTCGAAAAAAATTAAGTGAAGCACCTTATTTCCTCATACAAGTTACTCTCTCAAGTTAGTATTAAAGTGTCTATTCTTCTTTAAATCAGTGGTTTGCGTTGGGGTCCTGATCTGCTCGGCCCCCATCGCTCCACGGGCATGGGATCGTTTGTAAACACAGCCTCCATTGGACAGTAAATTTTCCCAGGCTAATACTGGCACTCACTAAGGAGACGGGGAGCAAACGCAGGCAATGGGAACATAAATAGGTATATTTATTTTGAATTAAAAGGAGAGTTAAGAATGCTTTGATTGTTCAAATGCAGATCCGTTCAACAGGACGAGCAACAAGCTAAAAGTGATTAATCGTGACAACGTGCGGATTTTGAAGGTGCACACATAATAAACGAGGAATGAGCAATCCATGGTCAGCTTTGCCTTTTCACATGACAGTGCAGAAAGTTTCTTCTGATTACAAGATGTTTGCCGACACATGGTGATCCGTAAGTAGCATCATGTTCTTAGAAAAAGCCACCGGTTTCTCGCTTAAGCGACAATTTTTAAGGTTTCCGGTGATACTTTTATGTGCACGTGACAAAACAAGAATTTGACGATGCAGCTAATGAAAAACATGTGTGGATTAAAGGCTGCCACTCGGGTCGTATAAATCTTCTTCTGATTCCGCATACAGTGATAATATTTATATTCGCTAAATAGTGTTAGTGCTTTTATCAACAATTTTTAGAAGTAATTTTTTAGTTCATTAATTACAAATTATTAAAAATATTTAATAATTATTAATTATCGTTATATACGAAAGTGGACACAAGGACTAATAAGATTGACGACAAGAGAACACCTTGGCAAGCAAGACAAAAATGCCATCTTTGGGGCCAGTGAAAAAGAGGAGAGAAGGTGGTGAACTGGTAGCTGCATCTTTCACAGCCTATTTTCTTTCGATTCGATTTGACTCGGTTTCTTCAACAATTATCTCTAGCCCCCGATCAAAGTACACCACCAGTCGGTAAAAAAAATTCTATTTTAAATGCTTCTGAAGATTGATGCCACAACCTGTTTCTTGTCTTGTCCACGTTTTTTTCTTCCTATGATTCACATGGAATTGTCTAGATCAGCAGTGCCCACTGCCCCTATAAAACCCTATATATGGGTTGCTATGCTATCAATCCATTCAGCCAAGAGAAGATCACTGCTCTGTGTGTGTGTTAGGATGGCTTCCTCAGAACAGTCTTCCCATGGCTATTCTGTGCATTCTCAAGGTACATTTTTCCTTTCAATGGAATCTCACCTGCGTAGCATATCTGAGATGTCAAACCTTTTGTTTTAGCTTTGAATCGTAATCCTGGACCTTGACTGCTGCAACCTCTCACTTTTATGGCAGGAAGTCAGGAACTATACCTTTACTTCTCTTTATTTTGTCCATAAAATTCTGACCTTGGCCTGGCTCTGAGCCAACATGATGCTTCTTATTCGAAATGAACCCTTTTTCTTTTATTTCATTTTGCTGCAAAGAAAGCAACTCCGTATAAATCTCCCTTGGTGCATTCGCACTGCTTGTTTCAGTGCAAAATAGCGAGGAGCCAGGACTCGAATTCTCCGAAGATGAAGAGGCACTTATAATTAGGATGTACAATTTGATTGGAGAGAGGTATGTTCTTTGCTGTTTTTTGTTTTCTTTTGGCCTTTCTTTCTGTTCTTGTTAAGGCTTTTGATTGTCATAGTGATCATCACATGGTCTCTAATCGCTGGAAGGATTCCCGGACGAAGCGCATAGCAAATAAAAAAGCACTGGAATTCTCGACACCCTTTCAAGTGAATGAAGCTTAGTTGCACAAAGCGGGGGCGGGTGCGGGAGAGGGAGCGGGGGCGGGGGCGGGGAAGCGTAAGCACCAAGAAGAATCTGAGGTTGGGAGCGGCTTGAATAAATAAATGCGTAAAGAGTATTATCATTTTTTAGCATAGTTTACATAGATAGCAACAATAAATAAAGAGACTTTAAGGACTTGAAGGAAGAGAAAAACAATGAATTGAGTTGAAAAGAGCTTGATTTTCATGTATTCTATCACTTGTTCCATGCATCTCTATCCAGCTAGCGGGATTGAGTTCCCATCTTAGCTTGGGACGAGATCCCATGGAGCTCCTAACTTGGGATCTCAAAAGCGAGTTTCTGAGAGAGAAACGTCACCATATTAGGAGTTTCCTGCAACTAAGGAATGAAGATTCAGAGACATGCAGACTGGAAGGAGTAACATGCTGCCGGTTGCCATTCCAAGGAAACAAAATAAAAACATGTTACCATCAGGTTGTAGGGTTAATCTTTGGGGCTCAATATGCTTTCCACCTTGCTTGTTTTGTGAATGTGCACAAGCAAATCTTTTTGCAGGAATATTTTTTTTACAGTTCGTTTCTCAGTTTCTGCTTGTGCTGCAGTAGGCTGTCCCAGGCTGAACATAAGACTGCTTGATTATCCTTAGAAAAGGAACCAGAGAGCACAACATGGGGGCATCAACATCTTTCTTTCAATCCAAGGTAGCAAGCAACTATACTAAGCAACAAAGTAAACCAGCATATATAACATGGCACATTGAATTTCATGTATATAAACGTACGCAATAATGCCAAAAAATTATTAAGAATTCATAGTCTTACTACGTACAATACATCAATCGCCACTCGTCTTCCGCAGTGATGAAAGAGGAGGAATGCTTTGCTCATTCCTGAAGAAATTACCAGGATCCACCCTGGTTTTCACTTTAACCAACCTTTTGAAATTGTTCTTGAAATACTTGGTGCCCCAAATGCTTGCTTGTGTATAACTTGTGTTGCCGTTTTTGTTCACTCCAATATCAAGATCTCTGTAATTGATATACGAAGCTCTTGGAGACTTGGAAGCATAGGGAGCCATGTAACGGTAGAGCCTTCTTATCCATTTTATATGCCTGTCAGCTGACACTTTGTCTTCTTCAGTCCAATACACCAAGTGCTGGATTTTGTATAAATTTCCAGCTCTGTGTGGAAAAGGAATTGCAGACTCAGAAATCTCTTCCATCTTTCCACCATATGGATTCAGAACCAACTGAGCGGCCTTCGCCTCGTCTTCGTGAAAGAGTTTCCATATCCCTTTGATTCCTTTCTTCGATATAGGTTTCGTAATGAAATCCGATTTGGCTTTGAAATACGGCTTATTAGCTTGAGTCCTGTTCAACAAAACCTCAAGTGGTTCCCCACTTGGGATACCGTCAAGATAGAGTACAGATTCGATCCAACTCACTTCCTTACAGTCTTCTTCTGCTAACCCTAGTTCCGGGAAGCTTTCTCGCATCAATGAAAGAAGCCTGTCGCGTCCACCAAGAAACAAGGAGATGAAGAAAGCTTGTATTGTTACCTTACCATCTCGCGTTGTGTTTCTTCTTACATTGATCCTGATGAACAAATCTTCATGAAGTTTGCTGGCAACAGATTGCCATTGGTGAAAAAGGTTGGTGGCATTTTGTTCTAGGGTCTTTGTCACGGTGAATACGGTCACAGTTTCTGGAACTGGAACCAACTTTATTTTCCAATCGAGAATGACTCCAAAACTAGCACCTCCACCTCCTCTGATTGCCCAAAAAAGGTCTTCTCCCATGGATTTTCTGTCCAGAATTTCACCATCTACGTTAATCAAGCGGGCATCAATGACATTATCAGCAGCAAGGCCATACTTTCGTAGCATATAGCCGTACCCTCCACCACTGATGTGTCCTCCAACACCAACCGTGGGACAAACACCAGCTGGAAAGCCAAGAACTTTACTTTTCTCGGCAATCCTGTAATAAAGTTCACCAATAGTTGCACCGGTTTGAACCCATGCAGTACTAGTTTCAGTGTCCACAGAGATAGATCTCAAGTTGATCATGTCAAGTATGATAAATGGTACTTCAGAAACATAGGAAAGACCTTCGTAATCATGGCCACCGCTTCGAATCCTAATCTGCATGTCATGTTTCTTGGCGCATTTTATGATGGTAGGGATTTGGGATTCATTAACTGGGGTAACAATTACAGCAGGCTTCAGGGTGTCGGATGAGTTGAATCGGAGGTTTTCTATGGAGAACTGCAAGATACGTAGGAAAGAAGAGTTGTTTGGTGTGTAAATGACTTGAGAGATGGAGGTGGAATTTTGGGACTCAATGGAAAGGCACTGAAGAAAATCTTCATGATTTCTTGCTGAGCTGCCCATGAAGATGAGAAGAGAAGAACAAACACGAATGAGAGCATTGAAGTTCTCTGAGTTTTCATGTCCCCTATGAACTCAAGAATCAATGTGTACATTAACTATTTAGATCCATAACTTATAGTGAGTGCCTCAAGGAGATATCTTGTTTGAAGATTGACAGGATGTGAAACTTGGAATTGTGTTACAATGTAGCTTGAAGAACCTTATGAAGGTTAAGCACATTCGAGCATGTACTCTGATTAGATTTCTACCCAGCAAAGGTGAAACAAAAAAGAAACCCTTAATTGGGCAAGCAGTTATAATTAAACTAGAGTATGAATGAGCCTGCAGGACATAAAAATTCATCCAAAGGGTCAACTAGTTAACCTGTTATAACATATTGTCCATCCAAAAGAAACTGCCGTCGTTGACTTCGGACACATTAATGAGAGACAAATAGTGCAATTAATATCACCTTTCACGGGTTCATTTTCATGCTTATCAGAGATTGGGATCTTCTGTATAACGCCTCTGTAATAAAAATATCGTTAAATAAATTTTTAACAATAATGATAAAACAATTTGAATGATGATCATTTATACATTACAGTTGTTATAACATAAATTTCATACAGTAAATGATCTTTATCTCCTTGTATCTCTTTGTTAAGGGTGTCTGATATATCGTTAAACTTTGGTACTATTCTAACACATAACACTGCGAGAATTAATCGGCAACGTGTATGAATTATTACTCACTTTGGAAAGTCAAGCAAATTTTGTGGGGTTTATGACAATACTGTCACCCGTAATTTACATGATTTTGACATCGCTCACCATGTTTCAACGTTGATAAAATTGTTCTCCCTAATATACATACTTTCACTCCAAAACTTAACACGCGTCAAAAATATTAGTCAAAGCTGCCATGTATCATGTGCCATTATTATGACTAGGGGAAAAATCTGTAAAATAGCATTAATACTGCGCAAAGATGATTGTGTTGGGACAAAAATACCCCTAATATAGGAACGACTTAAGTAGAACTAAAGGGCAAACATGTCATTTTATCCTCCCTTCCACAGTCCCCCCTCACCCGCGCGGCCGGCCAAATCCTTCTTCCCTGTTTTCGTCTATCGCTCACGAAGCCTTACCTCCACCGGGCACGGTGCCGCCACTGCCCTCACAGATCTGGTCGTGGGCGGCGTAAGCAACAACCACCGCAGACCCTCAGGAACCTTTGCTACCACCACTTGCAACACATCCTGACAGACATGGAAGCCCCCGCCCCCCTCACAGATCTGGAAGTTTAATGGATGATCGTACGGTCTTCTTGCATTCACTATCTCAATTGACCATTACCCAGTAAAAGCTGTGTGGATTGGATAAATCTGTGCCCCGGATGCCACCATCATTACTAGCAACTTTAAAAATGGAATAAGCAAGCACATTTTCTGGCAAAGGAGATCTTCCCAGTCCAAGAAGAGCCAGTCCACTCCTTCCTCTCTCATGCAAAAAGTGCGTGTTTATAGTAAATTAATTGGTTCAGCTTTGAACTAGATTTATCATTCCCAATCAACAAATGTACAAGAACAAGGACTTTAGTACAGATATATAAAAGAGCAAGATGCGCAA
Source organism: Escallonia herrerae (assembly GCA_033070095.1). NCBI lineage: Eukaryota > Viridiplantae > Streptophyta > Magnoliopsida > Escalloniales > Escalloniaceae > Escallonia > Escallonia herrerae. Next base: position 120,296 of record JAVXUP010000183.1, on the reverse strand, counting down.
AGTCCCGTATTCATATGGAAAATACAAAAATTTTCCCATTTAGAACACCGAGTTTTTCCAATCCCCTCCCTTGCTTCTGGTTTCATACATTGCTTTGTTTGTAGTTCTTGGTGTCAAGTACTTGCTTACCGCACATTGCGCACACTCCTGGTGGAAAATAGAGCAAAAGCAAATTAGATCACATTGTAACGCGACAGATAAACAAACACGGGCAACACGAAAGCAGTCAACACTTGCCTTTAGTGTAAGCACAAGTATGACAGTACTGGGCATTCTGGTGAACTTGCTGCTTGCATATGACGCACTTGGTTGTTCCATATGGTGTCCATCTGGAAATAGGTCAATCTCTGGATTTAAGTAAATAAATTGAACGATAAAATGCATAAAGTCCGAAATGAAATGTTCGTATAGGGTAGCTATGTTGGGCCGTGCAGAACAGAGATTCTACATTTTTGTGAGTGCAATATGGATTCTTGACCATCAACAACATTAAAGCAATGAAGATCAGCGACACTCGGGGTGGTTGACACTTAAGGGGATCATTTGGGGCTGGTTAACGGTTTGCTTTTAGGGTGAGCAGCTTTGTTCTAGGTTAGTATGTGGAGTGGGGAAAGAGACATTTAGGTGGGATTCCAAACTCTATTTAGTCTAGCTAGGGGAACCTCTGTTTTTGCTATGGCTTTGCCGAGATGATAACTGGTTATGGCATTGTGTGGAATCCAGTGTTTAGATGGAATTTACACTATAACTCTCGTAAACTTGGTTTAGAGGAGGATAAAGTGCTTCCAAAGGGTATCCCAAAAGCATAACCCAAAGACTGTTGGAAGAGTAAGTCTCGAGTGGCAAGTGGTTTGGAAGTTCAAAGGCCCCAAAGGAAGACGTCTTATAGTTGCAATGCAGCTTGGTCACCTATTGGGAGGGGGGAAGGTTTTGTAGGATGGTGTCTCATGTGCAAGGCAAATGAGGAGAGTGTTGATCACTTTCATCTCCAATGTCTCGTGGTAACATAATTATGGGACTTTAAAGTTTTGATGGCTCATACTGAGTGAAAATTCAAGTTGGTAGTTGCTCGGACATGACTATATCTTTCACTCTTATTCGGTTTGGTGCATCTGCTGGACGTGCAGTGGTGGTTGTCTCTTTCAAACTGCAGAATTGCCCATTGCTGCTACATAAATTGCTTTTGGAGTCTAGGCCGTTTCCTAAGAAAGTTTACTGTTGATGTTTTGGAGGTACCCAATATCTTTTCTATTGTCAGAAAGAATGACCCCGGAGGGGCAGACAACCCAATCACAAAAAGAAGACCGAAGCACCATAAGTGTGCCCTAGCCGCACCAAAAAAAACCAAACAAATCAGTCAACACCATATCAAATCCACCTCAATCAGCTGATCCTATTAATCATACTAGTGATCATTTTCGCGAACAATACAGCACTAGGATAGAGGTGGGGAAGAGAGAAGAAATAGAGCTCAAATCCTTCAAGCTCAGAAGCATAATAAACCTAATTTATAGTCGTCAACTCCGAATGTGTAGGGGATGTTTGGAAAGGGTCAGTGACTGTTGGTGTCGGGTCCAACAGAGCACCTTTCTAGAGCCGGTACCATAGTTGAAAATGACAGATTCAAATGTAGTACAATCACTTGAAACCGTTATATAAGGGATAAACCCATATTTGGTAGCATAACCGGGGGCACGGCATACAATGGACTGAAACCATTGGATGTTTCGGCCTTTAGGGTCTCGAAGAATCAAGACAATATGGCATAAACATGAATTCAAGTGTCAAATGGCCGTGAACCCTCCCTCTTCCTCCCTCCCTCCCTCTCCCTCAATCCCTCTCACTCTATCCCTCTCCCTCTCCCTCACAGTTGACTGACGACTACACGATATACACTTCAATTTAACAGATCTAGGCCACCTAAACCATACACCAGATGCACTCGAACGACTTCAGAAACTGCGTGCATTACATGAACCTAGGACATCAAACCCAAATGACAAAATTCTTCTTGTACGGACTGTTAACCTTTGATTTACATATCTTGCCGTTCGAATGACTGCATATATTAGAGGTCTACATCTCTCTAGTTAGTTCTGAGCCTACAAATTTGAAACCCTCTTGTTACCAAAGATTCTCTTCATAGTCCATACTCTTGTACCACTATTCATGGCTTTCTCATCAACCGATAAAACCTCATCTAGTAAAACAGTCTGAAATCAATAAAAAAAAACTTAAGGTCTAGAAGAGCGAACTGCCTAAAGTATATATTCCCATCGTTTTATCAGATTTTCTTTTTTGACTATTTATTATTCCTAGGATAGATTTAGAACATGAAAACACTGACCTTTTTCCTAATGCAAAATCTACTCCCTCCGATTAATTGAATTTTCCCCTTTGACAAATTAAAATTACTGTGATAGATTCTGTACATATAAACACCTACTCCCAGCATTTCATTTGATTTTCCTCTTTGACTCTGTGCAAAATCATAGGACTGATCTTGGTACATGTACGCCTTGAATTAAACTCAAACAGCAACCATAAAAAAGAAGAAGAAACTTTCCGATAGTAACTTCTTAACCATATCAATATATTCTTCCTCCGATTTTCTCCTTTTGACTTTTTCTGACTTCCTCGAGTAGATTTAGTACATATGTAAACGTTGACTCAAATGATACTTGTCTCATTTAATTGCTATTTGAGTTCGCTACAAAGTTTACCTGTATCAGAATGTACCTAGGGTTTCACTTAAAGTCAAAAGGAAAAATCCATCTAAATGGAGAGAGTATTAATGAACAATTTAGGTTAGATAAATAACAAAATACTTGAAAATTTACTCGGGTTCGAGGCTCAAAGTTACCAACAAGCATAACTGTTTAACCTTTGCTTGAAATGTGTAATTCTTAACTAAATCCAAAGTTACATAAGAAAAAAGAAAAAGAAACAAAGAAACCTGTTTTTCTTGGAGAGGAGTTTGTTCTCGTTAATTTTGCGGCCGCCGCCTTCGGTGGTGTTGCTGGCGCCGTCTTTCCACTTGTCCGGCACTATCACCTTCGACAGCTTCTTCTCACCTGCATTCCAATTCGATTCAATTCAGTTCAATTCCTTCAAATTGAAACCCTAGGTATTCAATTCATACATATCTCCAGATACCTCTATTTATTTAACTGTAAAAATTATATGCAAGAACGAGCAACTTACACTTTTCGCACACCATTGTTACGCGGAATTTCCGGATTCGCAGAGAAAATGTATCAGAGAGAAAGCAAGAGCCCTAATTTTGCGTTTGTAGATTAAACCCAAAAGTAAACGGGTTTGAGTCGGGTAAAGCGGGCAAATTAGGCCCCTGGACGGTGGACAATGATATTCCTTAATGTCAAAAGATTAATCTTTTCAGTGACAAATAACAATGGTGACCATGGACAATCATAGGAGCAATAAAAATAGATAATCATGAACGTAATGCAATGTAAAATTTGAAATATTAGTGCTCCGATTAACTTGTAGGGATAAATGCTACGTAAGTCCGTTTGTTTGTGTGTTTTATGCAACTATCGAAGATACGCCTCCAGTTAATTGAGAATGTTGCAAAAGTTGTTCATAATAGGAGTTAAGTTATGATAGTTTATATTTCTACCGTACAAAAAGAAAAAAAAATTAATTAATAGCATGTGGTGGATTTTGTACAAGCATGTAAACTTCTTCTCTTCTTTAAATAAGTTATATTTATAGTTGTACATAGTAAACTAATGACTCGTCACACTTTCTCAATGTTTTGGTTCCAATTTTCTTGATGTGATATTTCTTGTGCCATTTCCAAGGTTAGGTTACAAGCATACACAATGTATTATGAATACTAATATAAGTTTTGAATCTGTATATTAAAATTTAACTTTCAAAACATGTATTAAGTATTTTAAAACCCTCAGAGAGTCTGTTTACACACTGATTGTACTTGTAACATCGCATCTCATGGTAAGAATTCATAGGCGGCTAACAATGACTTTTGGCCATAGAATTAAGTGTTTAGAACTACATTATGATGTCAAAATGAGTCATCATTCCTTGTAATCCTTTTAATTCATTACCACAATTATGAAATTGAGGAGAATAAAAGAGATCGCCTTGCAATTTCCGTATCACCAAAAAAAATCGCAAAAAACTAAGGTTGAACAAATTGAATGATTGTATGAATCGAGTAATTATCATGTTATCCAATACAAGATGGTATAAAAAATTGTACAATATATTTTAATTGGTAATACACCGGAATTGAAACAAAAAACTTAGCCATTGTTGATCAATCCTACGGCCCACAAAACAAAACAAAACAAAAAAAGAAATACTGAGGGCCAAAAAATTGAATAATTTTATAAATGAATTAATAATCACGTTATCCAATACAAGACAGTATGAAAAAGTAAAACGCTATTTCCATTTAATACTACAACATGATGAATTGAAACAAAAATTAATAAATTATGGCCATCTGTTCATCACTCCCATGGACTCAATGAACACTCCTCAGGCAATTTTGGGTATCTTTCAGTGTCTTTGCAGTAGTCATATATAACAAGGTTTCTCTGAATCCAAGCAAAATCCATCTTCTGGTCATCCGAGAGGTGCCAAGCTTCATATTGATCCCACCAGTTCTTGGTGGTGGTGGATACACAAGCAGGATAAGGGTCCTCCCACCGGCAACCTTCAACACTAAATTCCTTGTAAGACGATACAAACGGTGCGTTCTTCCAGTTCGTCTTCTCGAGGCCGCCTCGAGTCGCCCAATCGTCGGCGTTCCATATGCTCGAAAACAAGTACATTGGCTTCTCATTGGGAAAAAAGTTGTTTAAGTAATCTGCATTCTTGTATACTCTCACTGGAACTCTGTCGACAAAAAATCTGGTTTCAAGAACACAAATCTAAATCAGCTAGGCGTCTAGTTAAACGGTGCGAGTTATAGTAGATCCACAACAAAGCCGTACTGCATACAAACCGAGTTGTTCGCGAGCTCAACTCGGTTAGACTCATTTTAAGCAAGTTGGCTTATTTACAAACAAAAATCAATCGAGTTTTGAGTCTCAATGAGCATGTAGTCCCAATTGAGTTTTAAGCAAGTGGACATAGTGAAGTTTAATAATAGGGCGAATTACACCCATATCCCTGAGGTTTGGAGGTAATTACACGCGAGGACACAGTTTCAAAATATAACACTTGTGTCCATTGATAAACGGAATACAAAAATACTTAACGGTTTTAACAAAAAGACTTGATTGCCCCTGACTTTAAAATCAATTACCCACTTAATTTACTGTTTATTCTTCTTCTCCCCACACCCAGCACCCACCCCCCGCGCCCCCACCCCACCCCCACGCGTCTGCCTCTTCCTCTCCCCACACCCAGCACCCACCCCCACCCCCCGTGCCCCCACCCCACCCGCCTCTTCCTCTCCCCACACCCAGGACCCACACCCCCCCCCCCACGCCGTCTGCCTTCCCCTTCCCCGTCAGCGCAGTAGCAGGCCCTCCGGCGAGGCACCGGAGCCGCAAGATCGCGGTCGCACTCCCGATCTACCTGTCGTCTTACCGGTCGCCACCATCACCGCCGCGACCTACCTCGGTACCCCGCGCCGTCCGAGATCTCAAGCATCACCGAGCTACGTCGCGACACCGGCCTCCTCCGTCAAGATGCGCGCCACTGTGACCACCAGCAAGGCAGCGCCATCACCACCACGATGGGCTTGCACCATCACAACCACCGGTGCGATCGCCGTCGTTGCAATGGCCAGATCTGTCTCCTTCCCATCCAGATCTGTCTCCTTCCCGGCGGCGTGGGTTGCCAAGGCGCTTGCCGGAGGCGTCTCGGCAGCTTGGGTTAGTCAAGGGGCTTGCCGGCCTGGTGGGGTGGTTCTGCAGGATGGTGGGGCGAGGGGGGCTGCTAGCGGCGTGGGGCCGTGGAGGGGGGCTGCTGGCGGCGTGGGGCAGCGGAGGGAGGCTGCCGGCAGTGACTTCAGATTTAGGGTTTAAATTGTGGAGAGAGAAAATTATACTTTTTGTGACGATATACTGTACAGGGGTAGTATTGCCATTTTCAAAATACGTAATGACGAAAATTATACTTTTTGGACGGAATACTGACGGTTGGATAAAAGTGTTACTTTTTTTAACGTTTTTGGTCACGTATGTTACATTTAGAAACTTTGTGTCCTCGCGTGTAATTACCCCCAAATCTCAGGGATATGGGTGTAATCAGTCCTTAATAATAATCCCATTCATGTCAATGAACATGTAGCCCAAATATGAGGGCATAAGAACAAAGCCATGTTCACTGGTCCTAGCAAGCGATGTGGTATCCACTTGCTTAACGTGGTTTGTGCCAACCAATTTCTCGTATGCAGGTCTCATTCACGGCAAAACGTGCCGTGACGAGTACATTTAACTATTTGTAGTACTGTGAACGTTGCATGTTTCAAAATATTGTTTCGTGCAAAGAATGATAAAATTATTGGATTCATTGTCTGACCGTTTAAATTTTAGAGTTAAGTGACACAGAGTTCTACTTTGATAAGGCCATGTAAATCTGAGCCCTCTTAGCCATATAGTGCACTTTGCACTATTTATTTGTACATCACCCGGTGATGCATCTTGATTTGTTTCGTTATGTGCAACTGGAAACTCGTAGGTGAGGGAGAGTGTTAACACATGATAATATTGTTAGATTAACTTTCTAACGGCTTAAACCTTTAAAGCAACCGATGACCTGAAGATTTCTGAGGGTAAATTAGTAGGCAGAACTTACACAATCTGATGGGTGTTCCAGAGGATAGAATAGGTGTGGAAGTCCTCAGTGGGGTCAAACCAGAGCATATGCCTCATCTCACGGCCACCAGTCCCATTCTTGTACACATTGGTCTGTATCAGATAGGGCTGCCCTGATCTGTTGCCCAAGAACTCAAAATCTAGCTCATCCCTCTCTGGCCCTGCTCCATTTTCTGTACACATCTGCAAGAAGGTTCAGTTTTAGACTCTCAAAACATCAAGGGGCACCAATATAAAGTGTCCTTCAACGTCACTTGTTGCGACGTTTTCTATTGCTAAAGAGTCAGTACTAGCCCTACGTTTTTTGTTTCGTTGCTTAAAGACGCAACTATTTTGGGAGTTACCAAGCATAGTCGTAAGAACTACATTGGTTTAACATGATCATATCGGGGTTGCATTCGTTTAAACTGAAGTTTAGATGATAAATCGCCACAAAGAAAGAATGGACGGCCAGAAGAGCGCTGGCCAGACCAGCGATGGGCTAACTATTTGCTAATTACGTGCATTACGCACTGCGCGAAAGTATACAACACAAGGCTACTGCAAAGAATTACTATGACTTACATAGTAAGCTGTCACAACTCCGGCAGAATCACCGCCGACCAACTTGAGCTTCATGCTAAACCACCCAAATCTGTAACTCTGTTTCGTTTGAAAACCACAGCCTGATTCAAAAGCTTCTGTTAGATTCACATAACCAAGTGTACAGATTGTTTTCAAAGTTGATCAAAGCTCTTGTAGCATGGATTCTTATGTTGGTCTTTTACCTGTATCATTGTCTAGAGAGAGATACCAGATCTGCCCATCTTCAGAAGTCTTGAAATGGTCTTCAGACCACATTATACTGAAATTATCATCAAATGAGCTCCTAGACCCGGCTGCCTGGGATGAAGAGCAAGAAGCTGCGGCAACGAGAGCTGCAGTGAAGAGAAGAGTTGCCATTGAAGAAGCCCTTCTCTCCATCTTTTGGGGTGGTGGGAATGGGAGCTTGAGAGGGGTGTGAGGCAATTCTCAGCTGGATCTCTCTGAGACCTCGAAGATGAACCATAAATGCTAGTGGTATATATATATATATATATATATATATATATATATATATATATATATATATATATATATTATTTCCAAAGGCTATACTGGTCATCCAAGGGTAGAAGTGTCAAAACGAAGCTCTGGTCTTTTCAAATGATTTTTATATGTTTTTGCAACTTTAATTTTTTATATTAAAGTAGGAGACAACCTTTGAAATATATAATGCAATATCCCCCCTCTAACATCTATAATATTTTAAAAGCAATTTGATGGAAAGCAGCGCATGACAATTCAGTAAAAAGTCGGAGCAATCAGAAATAACATCAAAAATTAAAAAAACAAAAAACAAATATCATAGAAATATTATTCAAAATTTTCTGTAAATTTTTTCGCTTGGATTGTTTCATACATTCCCTACACCCTCTTATTAATAATCCTTATGAATTCTCTAAATTTCCAAACTAAATTTGAAGATTTAAGCATTGAAATAGAACTCAAAAACTAAATACATAGCGCATACATATTACTTAAAAAGTCAAATCAAAACAAAATAATTGATAAACGCAGCAATTACATGTTTAAATTTTTTTCTTAAACTCACAAAAAAATTAAATAAGGAGGAAACTATGAAAATAATAGAGTGCAAAAATGTTTTTGAGGAAGCACTTTAGGGTGTTTAAAAGCACAACATAAGGCACCGACATAAAATGAGGTGAGGGAGAGAGAGATGTACGGGTCAGAAGAGGAGAAAATCCAGGCTGCCAATGAATTGATTTTTAGTGTATAGTATATTATAATAATAATAATAATAATAATAATAGTAATAGTAATAGTAATAATGAAAAGTTCTTGGATTTGACAACTAGATCTTGGGGGGGGGTCGAGAAAGGGCAGAATTCTTGGCTTTGTTGTCTACTTTGCAGTTAAATGGTGACTAAAGGAAGTTGATTAGCATAAACCAAGGATGAACAGTGCCTTAAGGGTGTTGATTATTGGTCATTCTTGACTCTTCCATCTGTTTTCTTTAATGAAAGCAAGGTTCCCCAAACACCTTGGCTACAAAAGGGGTGAAATTCTGCTGGGCAAAAGTGCTTCTTGGTAGTATACATGACCAACATGCCATCCACATTAACCAACAAAGTGCATGCAAGGACAAGGAAAGTTCTCTGACCCATCCACATTCTCCTCTCATTTCTCTGTCACTCCGTCACTTGGAAGTGATGGTACGGTGAAGCGAGGCCTATAAATATGATGATGACAATTTGCCAATGATGATGATCGATTTGGATTTTCTCTATAATACTGAATTTTAGATTTCCTTATCCATGATAGTCATGGTTAAAAATTGATATGGATGAAGATGACGGAGGAGAGAACATAGAGATCGATAAGGAAAAAACTTGGTGTGGGCATATGGCAGGTTGTAAAAGTGACAAGGGTAAAGTTGAAAAAATAAGCAAATTTGACAATTTTCTTAACAATTCTCGGATTCGAGGGAGTACATGATAGTCAATCTTTCGACTTCACTGAACTATATATGTACCCTTCAATTGTCACCGATAACTTGTATTGCTATCACATCCTGGCTATGTACACTTGGACCTCTGTTATCCCGTCTAGTTTGCCCCGATCGGCTGGCTGCCCCAGTCGACCGACTGCACAGATTGGCTGCCTCGGCCAATCAGCCGACTACACCGAGCGGCCTATACTGGTCAGTCGGTTGCACCGGCGAACCTACCTCGGTCAACTAGCTGTGCACATTTGAACTATTGCTTCTGCGCCAACTCTGCGCCGCACTCCATTTCTGCGACGCCCGTCGCAGTGCCAGAGTGTCGTCTATGCATCACGTGTCCTCAGCACGACGCTCCTCTCCGTGGGGATCATCATCCTTAGATCCATTATTCGGATCTACCGGTTCACCAATCATTGATGGTTCTAGAACCCACAGCGGAATAGTGCCCTTACACGCCTGAAGGGCGTAGTAAGCGACAAAATACTCTAGCATTTGACTACGTACCATTGAGGGCATAGCGGATAATAACGAGGCTCGAGAATTGATAGTCTATACCAGCATCATAATATCATATTGCGGCAGTCCCTTGACCAACTTCAGGTCCAAATGGAAAAGTGTTCAATTGGAACATGAAAACGTGGATCTATATAGACACATAGATCCATAGATCGAAAAATGGACAAATTCTTTTTTTTTGAGGAAATAATCAAAAATGGAAAGTGTTCAATTGGATTCGATGCCAATAAAGAATAATATTTGTACAAGAGAACAATAGCCTAACAAAAGATTCGGTCCCCTGGCTTTCGTGCTTTGGTGGGTCTCCGAGGTAAAATGGCTCCGTTAAGTCTTGTATCGGATGTGGTTACTTCGATGGTTTGTACAAGTCTTTTTGTTTACACCAGTCGCCGCGTCCGAGCCATGTCTCCACATCTGGTGGTGCCTGCAAAACGCTTGACTCCGCGACACTTGTTGACGTGCCCATGAGCCAATTTCATGTTACATGCCCCCGACAATTCACACACTCTGCCACTTCCCATACGCCACACTGCTTATACAGTGGTGGCCCTGGCATCTTGTCACATGCCCCCTAGCGTTGGTCCATCCTTTCACCACACTATGTGCACCTTACCTTGATCGTGGAACATGCTTCGGGCCACTCCCAGAAGTGTGCAACATCTCGCAAGGATAGGCGAATCCTTCGGGACATTATCTACTGCCAGGGAGCTTTAAGTGCTTCGGCACAAAGACTCTTCGTTTACCAGGTAAACGGCTCCTCCGGGATGCTACCTCATCCCGTTGGGTACGCGACTCTTCTGGGACATTACCTCAGCGCGCTTTGAGTGCTCTGGCACAAGGACTCACCCGCTGTGATAGGTGACTTCTCTAGGACACTATCTCTACAAGGGGAGCTCTAAGTGTTCTGGCATGAAGATTCTCCTTTCGCCAGGTAGACGACTCCTCCGGGATGCCACCTCAGCCATTTGAGTAGGCAACTCCTCCGAAACACTACCTTGGCACGCTCGGAGTGCTCTGGCATGAGGACTCACCGGCAGGATAGACGGCTCGTCCAGGACACCATCTCCATCAGAGTGTCTGCATGACTGGCCTACGTACTCTGGTATTGGGGAATTCATCGGGACTCCTACGGACTATATATGACCCCCGGCTCACTTCGAGATGGGAGCATGTCTCCGATGGGGATTACGCCTAGTCTGCCTGACAGTTGTTTGTAGGGTCTTCCAAATTATTGTTAGGTCCGTGTGTCTCTCAACGCCCTGTGGGACTCTACAAGGGCTCTGGACTGGTGGCTAGATCAACGGGGGTGCTCTAGCCACACTGACGTTGTGTGGGCCACTATTTCCAAACAGACAAAGCAACTTTGTGCGGGACAGGCTGTATAAATATGCAATCTGACAGTTCATGGAGCACCGACATCTGTGACCCCCTCGGTGATGTATCACTTCTGGAGAGCGCCATGTGTCGGTTGATGATATCATCGTCTCAACCTCTATAAATAGGGGGCTTGGAAATTCATTTGAGGACTTCACATTCGCAAAACTTATTCTCACATTTTCACTTTCTCATTCTAAAATTCTAGAGAGAGAAACATACATGACCTTTAATCTGGACCTAAGCATCGGACTACGACTATCATCGTGTATTCACCTCACGCCATCACCCTCGCAGTACTATCATCTTCAGGCTCTATCTGGGAAGCCCTTGATTTCTGTCTTTACTCCATTCTTGCTGTGTCCTACATCAGCTTTCTAGACATCTGACTCAGATTGCATTCTTTGTAGTACCTCCATATCGACTGCAAACCCACTTCTTGATATCAACTTGATTACAAATTAATCTCAGACGGTTATATTTTGGAACACGATCATGACCTAAAGAATTTCCAGTATGTAATCTTTCGTTAACTCGTCGGCCGTCCGGGTAGATTCAACAATTGGATCACCGAACCACTTGAACCGGCCAAACTAAGCGGTTGCATAATCTCTTTAATAAAAGCAAAGTACTCAAGTTTCTTGTCCAAGGATTTGATTTGAACATTGGTCCTTGTTATGGAAATGCAGCAGGCTTGCTCTTGACAACGCAATCCTCCACAAATCAAAAAATATTACTAGTAAAAGAAACTATCGTTTGGGGCATAAACAATGCCTGTGCAAACACATATATAATTTTGCTTAGTAGATATATAGATTTAAAGCTGTTTGTAGTTGAGGCTTTTTGCTGAATGGGGAAAATTCGAGATTTATGTTCTAATCACTCTTCTCTAGACATCTCTCTTTATAGAAAAATACAAGCCTCTGGGGGTTTCCTCTCTTTGACTTTTCCTATCCCATTAAGGGCTGCCTAAGGCTGTTTATATAAAGGTCTAGAGAGCTGAAGAGTCATACAAGGAGACTAATGGACAATACTTATTGCCACAAAGAGATAAGATGAAAAAGACCAAAAAAATAAAATAAAAATACGCTTACTGGTCGGTACATTTAAACCATTAAGGAGAATTGTCTAGTTCAAAGAAAAATAGATCTGTACTCTTTTCCTCCTTAATTTACTTTTAAGCCCTTTTAGTAGAAAAAGACTACAATGTTTTTCATTAAAAGAAGCATGACAAATTCAAATGGAATATATTCAACTACCAAACTCTATGTCCTTTCAGACTCTGACTTAGGTTAAGTCCAAACTCGCCCGACAAAACGAACTGGATCTGTGTAATTAGATTGGACTAAAGTAGTTAAATAAAGCCTAAAATACCGGAAAAAAAAAGCTAATATAAAGATTACAAAAATGGACTGTCTACAGTAGAAATTGCTATTTCATTAAATTATGTTTTCACAAAAATGGATCATATATGATCTTCTTTACAAGCCCTAGATGCTATTAGATAAAATGGAAGGAAAAAAGAGAGGATAATTACAGTAATATCTTTGAGGTTATGGTGAAATTACAGTTAATGACATTACGTTTTAAAATGTAACATACGGTGACCAACAAAAGCCATAATTTTGTAACACTTATGTCTATCTATCAGGGTTCCGTCCAAAAAGTGTAATTTTTTTTAATGTTATCGTTAGTCATTTTCAAAATGGCAATATTGCCTTAATCGTAATTTGAGAATTAGGGTTTTGAAAATTGATCTTTTCTCTCTCCAATATTCAAAAGAAATTGATCTGTTCTCTCACCAATTTTCTTCCCAACACTTTTTTTTTTTGGAATGTTTCCAGAAAAAGAATTGTTGCGTAAGATGCTGGAACAATGTAGGACAAATTGGGGGTTTAGGGTTCTAGGAGAGGAAGAAAGAGGAGAGAGTAATGGAGGTTTAGGGTTTTTAGAGGGTTTGGATCGGAAATGACCGATCTACCAATGTCAAAATCGCGTGTGCTGTGCACATGTGGTCTTAACGGCCGAATTTGAATGACCGTTCGATTTTGGAGCTGTTTTCAATGGTTTTATCAACCTCGGAAATATTATTGCAAAAGTTGTAAATACGAGAAGCAAAGTATAAATACGTATAAACTTCAGGGGACAATTTTGTAATTAATCTCAATAGTTAATGTAAAAATATATAATTGCAAAGCAAACGTACATGATGATGATTGATGTCTGCTTCATTCATCATAAATTTTATCAACTGATTGGTGCTGGAATTGATAAACACTTTCATATAAGAACTCATTCTTGACACCTTGCAAAAACCAGGCTTTTATCTTCAGTCAAATCTTCTGCACAGGTACTACTACAAGTGAATTTAGGGTTATAGCTGAAAGTAATTGAAACTAATAATATATGCAGCTCAGTCCATTCTTTTTCTTTTTGAATTTCCCAAATTGGGAAAGAAGAGAACTGCAAATATGGACAACCCTGGGGAGGGAAGAATCGAACACAGGAGCTCGAGGTCACTCCTCGAGGCCCTTGCCAGCTCAACCAACCCCTTTGGGTTAGGTCAGTCCTTTCTATAGCTAGAAGGTTTCATTTCTAATATATTTTGTGCACAACTTGTTGGACTAGGTCCCTCTTCTTAACTGCTCGTCAGCTCCACAAAACTGCAACTCTCTCTCCCCCCCCCCCCCCCTCTCTCTCTCCACTGTCAAGCAAGAGACTGGTCAAGGAAGGTGCAAGTTATCAATGGCGATATCACCATCAGTAGTGTTCGTGATAGCCCTCTTCTTTGCTTGTGAAGGTCGAGCTCAAACAACTAATGCTACAACCGATCTTTATGAAGGTGCTGTATACTTCCTCCTTTTCTTCACAAACAAGCATGCAAGAACAGCATACAACTGTTCACATAGTCAGGAAAATAAAACATAACCTATCGGAGTTGGGAAACTGGTTAACATGTGGAGTTCCTGGCATGGAACATCCATATATAAATTCTTGGAACATCCGCAACGGATGATAGTACGGATTTTTGAGGTACGTATGTATACGTTAACGTTTTCGGTAGATTAAATTGGACTCGAAAAAATGACCTGTTCTTCCATGAAGATACCAGAAAAAACTTTTAAAGAGATTATGAAGTAGAACTCGCCTAGCAAGCTTAACTTGTGGCGGAAAGAGAGAGTGGGAAGTTTCGAGGGTTAGGACGGGTACGTGACATATAGTATGTTGAAGTTTAACAAGTTCGATATAGTTCAATTAAAGTTTCTTCGTACTATATGGGTGCCACGCCCACAATTAAGAGGTGTCATTGTTGAGAATTAGCTTAATGCAACCGTCTTTGCATTAGAGAGCCTCAACTCTTTATTTCAAAATCAGATAGGTAAATTAGAATATATTTTAAACCGAAAAATAATTTTGTAACCTAAAAAAGGATGTGATCGAGGTTCACTAGAAGTTATACACAAGATAGTCTACAGATATAATTTTGTAACCTCAAAATTGAATGTAATTATGATACATATGATACGACGTGACGTAACTAATTAATAAGGTGAGAAAATATGAGGCGTTTCGCTTTTACAAGAATCTCTCAATCCCGTTAGAGATTACCTTTCCTTTACGGCCCACTTATTACCGTAAAAGTCAAACTTTGTGAGCAGTAGTGGTTTGCCAATAACTTCTTGCCAAACTGAATGTGAGTTAGGACCAATGTTAGCATAAACAGGGTCACACTTGATATGCTGCCAACTCATGCCCCCTGCAATTTATTCTTGGCTTTACTTAACCAAACCAAAAATATAACTACAGCGAGAGCTTTGAATTCCATCTTTCAACAATGGGACATTTCGGCATCAAGTGAGTGGAACATTAGCGGAGAGCCCTGCAGTGGAGCTGCCATCGACTCGAAGATCGTTGACGATCCCAGTTTTAACCCGGCTATCAAATGCGACTGCTCTTACAACTTTGCCTCCACTTGCCACATTATAGCGCTGTAAGTGTTAACTCATTCACCGCACTCCATCTGTTTGATGTATTGTCCAAGAGACGAAGTACAATGTCAACTGAAAAAGAACACGCTACCCGAGCGAGCCTAGTTGAAGATATACACAATGTTTTCACGTGGGGCCACTTTGTCCGTCTTGTTCGTTCGGTTACGTGCTCTTATTGTTTGTCTTTTCCGATAGCTGCCTTTGGGCAGCAATTTATTTTGTCGCTGTAGTCTAAGGAGAATTGAAAGAGACTAATGGTGTGTGAAAATTACTTCCCCTGAAAAGAACGGGACATTTTTAATTATTGTGCTTGAGGTCGTGTAAACCTGACGCAACTACTTAATACTGTACTTGATAATGGTAGCAAGTTGAAGGGTGTTTAGACTTGTGAAAGAAACGGACATGTCACTAGTCAATTGTCGAGCTTGACTAGCACACTCGCACTATTGAGCTCAAAGTTACTCGTGATTAGTTCAATATTCACCAAACGAGCCAAAATCATGCTTCATTTGGAGCACGACAATATATCGTGCCAAGCTTGAGCAAGCCCATAATGGCCTTGACTTGACTCGTTTCTAGCCTCATAATGCACTCATAGAAGGCATGTTCGGTTAATATTTGAACCAGTTGATAGTCAAAACACGTTATGTTCTAGGACTGCATGGCTCTATTTTCCTGTCTATAGGTGCAGCTTTCCTCTCAGGGTTTCAACTTCATAATCAGTTTCTGAAAATTCTAGAACAATTTTTCCTACCTACGGAGTATACTATAATCGTCCACACTCACTTTTTGAGGATTTTGAAAAGATCTCTTAGCTTTGAAACTCAAGTCTGTCATGATCTCCTCTAAGTGACAAAAAAATGCGCAATATGCATTCTTGTTTATTTACTAATTAAGTATGCGTTCTTCATATTTTACTTGGCAGAAAAGTTTATGCACTGGACATTACAGGTGTAATCCCGGATGAGCTATGGAATTTGACTTTTCTCAGAAATCTGTATGATTTATTTCTTTTATGCAGTACTTTACTGGAATTTGTTCACGACTTATTATGGTCCATTACTTAGATGTAAACTGCGCTTCAGTGCTGACCTTTAACAGCATATAGATGCGACAGCCCACTTGTAGTTGGCTTACAGTTGGTGAGATTTTCTTGTCAGCTTCCTTTCTGTAGATGTTACTCAAATTCTTTAAGATATTGCAGGAATCTAGCCCAAAACTACTTGAGTGGTTATTTGCCTCCATCAGTTGGCAATCTAGCTCGCATGCAGTACTTGTAAGCCCATCTTTTTGTTTCAATTACGTAGCACTCTCTGGTCCCTTTTATACTTGAATCTAAATTGGATATGTTTTAGACATTATGATAAAAATGATTAATGTGATTAGGAGCCTTGGGATTAATTCATTATCAGGTGTGCTTCCGAAGGAACTTGGGAAGCTAACAGACTTGAGGGCAATGTGAGTTATCCTTAACTTCATGTCTTTAAGGCACAACTTATAGCCTTTTTTTTTTTTTTATCTTTCCCAATTTACTGCAGGGCGCTTTTTCGTCTATGCATATATGTTTGATGTTATACTTGTCAATATTGCAGCTCATTTGGCACAAATTCTTTCTACGGGCCTCTACCATCTGAACTTGGGAACTTGACAAAGCTAGAACAGCTGTAAGTGTAACACAATGTCATTCCACTTTGTGTTCATTTCGTTTTTTTATACTTTTGGTGATTGAGAAGTTTGCATTTACCGTCCTATTACAACATGGTGATATGTTTCAATTTCTTCCAATAAGTTATTACTTTTATGGTTATAGATGTCCTGAAGTATAATGAGAAAAATACATACTATATGTGTGTGTTTGTGTGTACGTGTATGCGCACGCCTGCTCACTGATATGCAGTAAAGGAAGATATATATTTCCGCCTTGGATGACAAAGATGTGAGGACAAAATTAAATTATGATTTCAAACCAGCTCAATGGGAAGAATAAAATTCACAAGAAGGCTTGTCTTCCTCGAGTCTATACATGATGGGCTTAAAACATGGACATCAGTCCTGTAAGAGGGAGTTACATGAAAAAATGAAAATGGAAAAATTATAAAAGGGATATCTAAAGACTTTAAAGCATGAAGTGCATGTTAAAATAGTGAAGAAAAGACAAAACTTATCACATCAATCATCAAAACTTCAATGATTCAATTGCCCCAAGTGAAATGAACTGATAATTTATGGCATCCTCAACAGTTCATTGCTTAGCAACAAAGTACGTCTCAAAGGTCCTCAGGCAGCTCTGTGTTGTGTAGCTCATCAGTTATGAAACCTGTGAAACCTCTTACATAACAAGAACTGTAGCAAACTGAGCCGCTAGCCCATTAAAGTAATACAAGCCAATGCTGTTGGAATTATCAGACGTGGAGACTTCTTAACCCAAGAATAGTTGCTACAATTCTTTTAAAGACATGATAACTACTTGATTAATTCATGTTCATAATTAGCCAAATCAAGATTACAAAGTTTTTGAAAACATGAACTTAATACGCATGTCACTTTGGAATCTTTCAGATGTAGAAGCTTCAACAAATTCTCTTAACCCTCTTACATCCTGAAAGTAAATTCTTTTGCATAAGTCCGTAGAATCCAACATATGGATAAAAGGAAAAATACTCGGACTAATTCCAAGTATGCACTTCTTTTCAGAATACATCATATATCAATTTGGACCGAACTTGCCTTTGAATCTGATAAAGAAAACAAATGATATTTTAATACTTCAACTTCACATAAAACATCTGCGTGAAGAATTTTTGGTGCGATTTCCCGGGAATATTTCACCCCTCTACCTGATATTCCTGTTGGGCCTAGTGCCCATGTGGTTTGGATGCAAGTTCTTTACTTCCGTAGATTGCAAAACTATTGACTTGTCTGAGTGGAATGATCTCTTTTCTTGGATGTTTCCTGCTTGGATGTACCACAAGCACTGAGAGTCGAGATTAGGGGAGATAGTTGAGTTCTTTTGATAGAACTTTTTCTATAGATATTCTAGATCTTAGTGGTAAAAAGTTCTGAAGTTGTGCCTTTAGATAAGAAGACTAGGTACTTATATTGGTTCATTTGGATAATGCTAATTTTGTGACTGCTAAGAGCTATACGTTGCAAGTTCCCTCCTGGTTCTTTTGAGATCTATAAAGTGTTCTACATATCTGTTAACTACTTTAGCATGTTATCTGGCTTTTTTTTAGATATAGTGAGGCCTTCTGATTCAGATGCATTGTTTGGCAAGTGTTCTCCTGTGATTTTGCAGTCATGGCTATGGTGATTGTGGATGACTTCTATTCCATATCAAGGATTCCGATTTATTACAATTGCTACCCCATCAGTTTAATTTCTTGTTTATCGACTTTGTTTCTACTAATTTCTTGCCGCCTATTCAGTATTTTCCTCTTACTAATATATCCTAGGGCGCCATATTATAAGTAATTTTTCTCCTTGCAGTTACTTTGATAGCTCTGGAGTTAGTGGTGACATACCTTCAACATTTGCTAATCTACAGATGCTGAGTATACTGTAAGAGCCTTCAGAGTTCAGACATTTTTACATATTGAATGTTGGTTCAAATGATCTAACCACTTGAAAGGACTTTTGGATGCTTTAGGTGGGCTTCTGACACTGAACTGACAGGCAAACTACCCGACTTCATAGGAAATTGGTCAATGCTTACTTCCCTGTGAGACAATACTTTGTTATCTCCTTCTCCTGTCCTATGTCCTCTTGAATGTAAAAGAAGTTTAATTTCACTCAGTAATCACAAAAGAAAATTGGGAGATGCTATTTCCACCCCCCTTTTGTAGCTAAAACTGCATTTTAGTTACGATTGTTAAACCTGTGGTGACAAATGAGGGGTGGAATAGCATATTCGGGGGTGGATATACCCTCTCTCTAAAATTTAATGTGATGCATTTTCTTAGTGTATTGTCTATATATAGAGTTATTAATTGTCAGTAGAGTAAGCTATAAACTATTGTCTGATGTTTCTTTAGGAGATTTCAAGGAAACTCTTTCACAGGTCCCATACCACCATCCTTTTCTAGCTTGACCTCATTAACGGAATTGTAAGTGTTTCCCAAGTCTTCTATTTATATTTATGCTCATTTATTTGGGGGTGGGGGGGGGGGGGAGGTGGGGGGGGGGGGGAAACATTTTTCATTTCTCGTGTTTTTCCAGCCTCGGGTTGAATCTATATTGTTTTAGATGTAACACCTTTATACAAAAAAGTGACTTCCACAGCTTGAAAACAGATCACATAATTCTCAATTGAAGTCGTTGCCCCTCTAGGTGGTAACCGCACACCTGCCGTTATGTTAGAGAAGTGAATATATATAAGTAGACAGATACATGCAGTGTCACACGTAAACTTTTGGTCTTTTGGTACTAAGCATATATTCTGTCTATCAAAAAAGCTTCGTTTAGTGTTGTATGGCGGTGTACATAACACAGTTTTACGAGGAAAAACTTTTAAAAGTGCTTGGTTGTACCAAGCACTACAAAACTTCGGTGCCTCTATTGTTTTACCATAGCTTCCTGTTTCCCACTTACCATGCGCCTGAACTTCTGTATGGGTCTATGGCTAACATATTTCTACAGCTCTATAACAAGAGCAAACATTCAACAATACCAGAAAGTGCATATTATTCAAGTCAACCTGACTCAAAGATGAATTTATTAATGCCATTCTGTTTTCACACTAAATTGTTAACAGAAGGATCTATACTAGAAGCTAATCTTCTCTATTTAATCATTAATATCATGTCACTTGCGTGCAGGAGAATAAGTGATATATCTGATGGAAACACTTCACTGGGATTTCTGAAGGACATGAAGTCTTTAGATGTCTTGTAAGCCAACATGTTTTGTACAGCCTTTTTTTTTTGTAAATTATAGGCTTGGAGTTCTTCTTTCCCATGCTTCCTGACTTCTCTTCCAAAAGATCTTGTATAAAAAATTGCTCATTGTTCAACAGAGTTTTGAGGAACAATAATATGTCTGGTTCAATTCCAGCCAATGTTGGAGAATACAAGAGTTTGAGTCAACTGTAAGTTCTTCCTACTGTGAGTGATTTTTTGTAAGACACGTCAAAACCCTGTTATGCTGCTTTTGCTTTTGCAAATAGGATGAATTTTAAGAAAAAGAGTAGGACCATTTTATATTATGTATTTTTTTGAAACACAGATATGTGAATGGAAAGGTTATATTAGTGAGAAGGTACATGATTCGATAAGATATCATTGCTAAAGATTCTGAAGAGGAAGGGGATCCACGATCTGAAAGAAATAACAATTGAACTAAGACTGGTAGTTAAAAATATCGAAATGCTGAGGATATAGAACCATTTGACAAGAATCCACTGTATGATCACCACAGCGAGTGCTGCAATAGCGTGTGAAAGATTAAAACGTGGGTGCCCTGCACCTGAAACTGTCCATTTGGGCAGTCTTCAACCTAAAAACAATTTAACAGTAGGTGGCCGTGGTAAACCAAAATCAGAGTGCCGCTGCCAATAATAGTGATATATTACTCAGAGGAGCTTTTAATGTTATTAGGCAATATAATTGGCTTATTCATCTTACAGTTTCTGGTTTTACTAACTGTAAAGGGATTTGAGCTTCAACTCTTTGACTGGACAGATCCCAGACTCGCTGTTCAATTTGAGTTCACTCGTTTATCTGTAAGGAACATTGCCTACTACTTTTCCTCAAAAAATACCCCTGAGATTTACTCTATTTGTGTATAACCTTGTAGTATTCTATATCCCTAGGTTTCTTGGGAACAATAAGTTGACTGGCAGCTTGCCTTCACAAAAGGCTGCATCTCTCCTCAATATGTGAGTGCATTTACATACCTGCTGCTCAGTGTAATAAGGAAAGAAGGAACCTGTGGTGTTAGTAATCATCTTCATCATTTTAGAAGTCCATTCCCATTATAATTGTGGTTAGCTAGTTATGCATAACATCTTCTTTAGTATGACTTCAGAAACACATACAACTCTTCACCGTTATGTTTTATGGGGGCCATGCTATGGTTAAGCAACAATATATGCCGAACAGCAGAAATGATTTATGAGATCGGCCCAGGTGTTATAAATAGGTGTATTACTGGGTAAGCCTCATAACTTAAGCAGTGACAGTTTACCAAGTTAATGTGTAGAGATTTTGTATAAGGAACAGTGTGGTGAAAAACTTTAATCTACTGATTAATGCAACTATGGTCTAATGCTTAGTTGCACAAAGAGGGGGCGGGGGCGGGGGCGGGGGCGGGAAGCGGGAACACCAAGAAGAATCTGAAGTTGGGAGCGGCTTGAATAAATAAATGCGTAAAGAGTATTATCATTCGTTTAGTATAGTTTACATAGACAGCAACAACAGACAATGAGACTTTAAGGACTTGAAGGAAGAGAGAAACAAGGAATTGAGTTGAAAAGAGCTTGATTTTCATGTATTCTATCACTTGTTCCATGCATCTCTATCCAGCTAGCGGGATCGAGTTCCCATCTTAGCTTGGGACGAGATCCCATGGAGCTCCTAACTTGGGATCGCAAAAGCGAGTTTCCGAGAGAGAAACGTCACCATATTAGGAGTTTCCTGCAACTAAGGTCTAATGTGTGACCAGGAACTGAACAGTAACTTTTTAGTGCCAAATTTAAGATTATCCTCATTAGTTGTTGGCAATATGTGTGCATAACATCCTCATTTTTATCTACCTGCAGAGATTTATCGTACAATGAGCTATCTGGGGGTTTTCCTACATGGGTCAACCAACAGAACTTACAACTGTAAGTATAAGAATTCTATGTTTTCCTCTCTCATAAGTTTGAACTTTCCTTTTTATTCTTCCGCCAATCTGCACTTGATTAAGATTTTTCTTTTTCTGCAAAAGATAAGTCATGTACATTTTTGGTTTCTCCTTGTATGCGTATGTTCTGCACGCATTATAAAGCTGCAGTAACATTGAGATTTTATGGGTATTATATGCAGTAATTTAGTTGCCAACAGTTTCACATCAGAAAGTCCAATTGGCAGGTGATTCTCAATAAGTCAGAAGTTTCTTCTTCTTCTTATGACATGCTTTATTCATTAGACAAGATACCTTCCGTCACTTAGATGCATGCTTTAACTGTTTATAGTGTTCTGCCTCGAGGATTGAACTGTCTTCAGAGGAACTTCCAGTGCAATCAAATTTCTCCAATCTGTAAGTACAGTCTTGAAGCTTTCATAGCCACTTTATATGTTAGTGTTATGAGACTACCAAGGAGTGCTGTAAGTCATCAACCTTCATTGTCCTCCGCTTCCACCTCCACCTCCAACTGTCTTTCTCTCTTGGGCAGTATTTTTACCATTATCAGTGATTTTCCTTTGCATTTTCATTTGGTAAAGATCAATGCAATATGTTGTAGACTGTTGAATCATCAGTGCATAAAATTTTGTTTCACTTATGGACGGGGTAAATGCTGGAGGTAGATTGGACTATCTGTCTATCTGTTCGGTCTCTTCTGTATGGAATTGAAATGTACAAGAAAGGCTTATCTGGTCAGTGCATAGTATATGTACTGATGCATGTACTTTTCCTGTTGTCTATAGGTTATATGGCGATTTGAAGGGCATATATGAAATGCTTGACTTATGGCAATTTAGCAATTTGATCAAAAGATGCTTATGTATATGCTGATAAAGTTTGTCCATATGGCTGGTGATTCAACGTTTTTGCATTATTATAAAATGAGTTTCTGTTTTTGCTTGCATACTTTTATCATTCCCAATTTATTAAGCGGCAATGCAGAAACTTTGGTACCTTACCAAAGTGATAATCGAGTACTTAGCAAATTTGCTTGCATCTTGTAACCGAAGCAAGTGACTCCTGTTTTTGCATGCCAAGGTCATGTATGGAGCAGCATAATTTGGAGCATAAAGGTTTTCCGGTCCTGTTGATGCAGAGTTTTGGGCTTGCAGAGGACCACAAAATTGGACCAGCTTTTTAAGGCTTGATAGGGCAGGGATGTGGGTTGGGGTGCTTTATGTGCTATGAATAGTACCATTTAACTGTAAATAAGGTGCTCGCTGATGTTCTTCAAGTGCTAAGGTGGTTAATTGAAGAAAGCGAAGGATTGGTTTGGAAGTAGGGTCTTAAAGTCTAGTGAGGGCTTAGAGAGACCTGTTTATGACTTGGAAAGCTATATAAGTACAGCTGAGAAAATTCAACAAAGGAAGATCCATAATCACCACAGATTAGGCTACAATGATTAAGGAAGAAACCAGAAGAATCACATAAATCAGACTACCTAGCCAAGCCATGAGCAGCCACATTAGCAACACGAATGAACCATTTTCATTTTTATAGGTTTCACCAATGCTAGCACCTCAACATGTACTTCCAGTCTTCCATCCTATTGAAAGGAAAAGATGATGATAATGACCTAAAGAATACATACCTTAAGTTGCAAAAAGAAGGGGGTCAACATACAGATTTCTGAGCAGCTGTTAGTAATAAATTCTTAATGTAATGTCATGACAGATGTTAAGTAGGGGAGAGGATGGAGGCTTACGGTGGATATCAGAAAATATGTCCATATCACTGTAAGTGTCATTATATAGTATGGACATTACTATACTCCTACACTTAAGTATGACTTTTACTTAGTTATTCAGACGTCCCTTCAGACTGGAGCTTAAATATTGAACATGCCCAGCTTGTCTTCACACATCTAGTCGAAATAACTTCTTCTTCAGCACCTCTATGAACAAAATGATAATCTACCTACACTTGATTATGTTGTGAACCACTGGTTCTGAATAAATATATTCCGTCCCAAAAAAGTTGATCATATTTCTGTTTTGGGCTGTCCCAAAAAAATTGATCACTTTCCAAATTAAGAAAGATTTCGCAGATGTTTTCCCATGTTAACCCTTCTTACACTTTTTTATTCTCTCTCTCTCTCCACATTTAATCCTCCACCAATACATTTTTCTCTCTCCTGGCCCACTTTTTTCCCTCCCCCTCTTTCTCTCTCTTGGGGTAGAAAGGAAAACTCATAGAATATGGTTCATATCCTAAATAAGCGTGCAAGTAAAACACGATCAATTGATTAGGGACGGAGGGAGTATATAGTATGAGCCTAGTTCTTACACCTGCACTACGCAGGAGATAGATAGCCTAGCCAAGTTAAGCCAGGCGTTGTCTGTTCCACATCAACTTACAACAGACATCTGCTGTAGCTCTATAGTTGATTCTGTACTCGACCTTACAACTATTATTGTCACTTTGCTCTGAATCCTATTCCTACCCGATCAGCATTAGAGAAGACCTTCAACTCGATTATGGCCACTGATCCCAATTTACTAGCCTGCACCCTGGAGCAGCCTTGAGGTACCTTAAAATCCAATGACAGCATCCCAAAAATAAGAACGAATAGATGTAAAAGATCCTGGGATTTTGAGGTTTGACTTTGTATCTTTGATACTGTGCACGTCAAAAAGAGTTGATCATCGCGGGATGGTTATAGGACATACGAAACAGAGTTCATTTCGTAGTCGATAAAACCGGAGAGGGCATGAATGCCTTGAACTACATCCATAGGTCGGATAAATGTTGATTTTTTTTTATCATTTCCTTCTTGCACCTTTGCAAATGCCTAAAATATCCAAGAGAAGTTTTGTTTGGGTAGAGTTGGGGGGGGGGGGGGTTGTGTTGTTGGTGCTCAAGGAAAGAACATGCCTTCAGATAATAAGGCAACGTACTTTGTACACAACCTTCCACGGCAATAAAGAAACTAGGATAACAAGAGAAGAAAGAAAAGGTAAGCTTTGGCAATTGCGTATAGACTATCTTGCTCAAGAAGATATGCATCACGCACCGACGTAATAAGTCCTATAGGTCCCCTTTATTTGATACCAAATCAAAGCTTATATATCCGTATGCATGCCGGGGTAAGGCGTGGATTAGACCCAAGAAATCAGACCTAAATTAGGAGCCCCTTTGAAATTTGTTACTACAACCTCAGCTCAAAAGTACCACAATAGCCTATACAGTAGTTCCTAAAGACAGGTTTAAAAAGCAAAAGTTAATAATCTTAAAAAAGTCTAATGATCAGAGAACCTCCAAAGTTGCCTCATGCATGCTTAACAATGGAAATAAGAACTTTGGCCGTTGAATCAAGTATTTAGACCTTTTGCTATTCCTTTATTTACATAATCTATGGGGCATCACTTCAGGGAAATTAAGTCTATTATATGTTAGCTGTCTTAAGCAGTTCTTGATGTATTTGATGTCCGGTGTATAAGGTTTACTTTGAACTTAGAACTAAAAGTTAGGACGTCAATTTTCACTAGTAACACAAGGAATGCATGATACTTTGATTTAACACGAATGATGTATTGAAGTTGAAGTTTTTCACACCAAAAGTGAAATGCATTCAATGGATTGTTTGTATTTTAATTGTGGTATGCATCTAATGGGTCGTAATTTAACATATAATCTGAAGAAAGCTTATTTGGCATCCGTTGCAGCTACTAGACTTGCCATTAAGTGTGGTGGCCCGCAGTACACATCTCCTGATCAGATTGTTTATGAGAGAGACAATGAGACTCTTGGTGTTGCGACATACTATGTCACCCCCACAAACAGGTGGGCCGTCAGTAATGTTGGACTGCCAACTGGTAGCAATTCATTGTCATTCACAAATTCTTGGGACTCGGAACTCTTCCAGACAGCGCGACTTTCTGCTGGATCACTAAGATACTATGGCTTGGGGCTCCAGAATGGCGAGTACACTGTGAGACTCCAGTTTGCAGAGATAGATATCCCAAAAACTACTTGGAAAAGTAAGAGAAGGCGTGTTGGTTTGTTAAATTGTTAAATATGACAAAACATGTGCTTTCAGTTACTTTGATATAAGCTCTATATCTATCTTATCATATATTTTTCACCTTGAAAGGTATTAAGGTATGTTATTTTTCCAATCTCATCATGATTACAGGTAGATAGCAAAATTGATTGGTTTTTCAGGATTCAAGGAGTAAATATGGCTGAATCTTTTGAACCAATAAATCATTGAAATGAGGGGAGAATCTTGTAATGTTATGTGGTCACAGCAGTCTTTGTCCATGCTTGTATTACTTCATGGTCCTTTGAACGGTTATAGTTTATAATTTTGAAGTTTAATTTGACAAGTTATAGATCTATTTATAAAGAAATTTCCCTCAATAAATATCTTTTCAAGGATCCAATTGTTTGTTCCAGGGGAACCTCACCTTGAAAGACTTTGACATACAAATGGAGGCACTGGTCTCTTACAGTTCCGTTGTGAGAGAATTTAGGGTTCAAGTATCCAAAAATTACCTTGAAATCCATCTTTTCTGGGCTGGAAAAGGGACTTGCTGTATACCTGCACAGGGTACATATGGACCTTCTATTTCAGCAATCAGCGTCACTCCAAGTAACTAAAAAGTGTTTTCAAAAAATGAATTCAAAAGCTCAGCTTTCAGTTCCACTTTCTAACACTAAGCTTTTATACAGACTTCATTCCCGGTATTGATAGCAACGGTTCCTCAACTAGTGGCAATCCTACCACCAAAAAGAAGAGTAGGACTAGTTTGATTGCTGGAACTGTTGTTGCGGTTGCAGTCGTAAGCTGTCTGTCTGCGTTTGCAGTATACTTCTATGTAGAAAGGAGAAAAACGCCGCGAGCTTATGAAGGTAATGAAGGAAACAGAGTAAGATGGACATCTTATTGCGATTGAACTTCTTAACATAGTTACTTCACCTGAATGAATGGTGTCATGTGCTTCTGGTCACTTGTCTTTTTACTAAAAGTTCTTATCAAGTGCTACTTTATAAGTTCTTTGCTGAACTCTCATGACTGTTATCAACTGTGCTTTAACCAGAGATGGACAAATTTGATTTATACCAGTAGAGTGGATCTATCTTTCAAATCCTGCTATATGCTATAGCATTTTCCTGTTCATCCGTTGTTTTTGGTTCTCTATGAACTTGTGTAGCTTTTTCCTTTCCTTTTCCTTCCCCAGCCATTTTAGTAACACATAGAAGCCAAAAGCAAGAAACATGAGTTCTCAATGAGGGATATTGAAAACATTTCCAATGGTAATATAAAAGGCCAATTGAGTACGCTAAGACAATCAGGGTTGCCCAAAACTTAAGTTGTTAGGATTGAGTCAAAAACTGTACGTCAGCACGTCATATTGTTCTGCATTTGAGAGGCAACAGACGGAAAGGGAAACCGACCATTAGACAGAATGGAGGAGCAGATGCAATCTCAGGAACTCCCAAAATTAGCTTTGTGCCACGGTGGAAAGGAGTTGTCAAGCAGCTTAGTCTAGCTCCTTCATGCTCTTCTGCGTAGTTTGATGCATTGTTGGTAGCTCATTTTATGGCAGGTTGCGGAGCAGGTTTTCCCATTTTCCTTGGTTCTTCCACTTCTTCAGTCTGCTTCTCCATATGAGATCTTAATATGCAATATTTTAAATTCAGTCTATTGCTCTTACATAACCTTGAATTAATTTGAATATTCGACAGGCCACATTGGCAAGGTCAATGGCCAAAAGTGATGGTGTCTATTTACACTAGATTTGTGCATTCACTAATTAAGTTTAGAGATGACAAGTCACCAGTCACCACTGATTTAGAAGCATCATCTCTCTTTGTTTCAAATGTACAGAGTTCTTGGGGTTGGATGCCAGACCGTACACCTTCAGTTATTCAGAACTAAGAGATGCGACTGATGACTTTAGTTCCACTAATAAGCTTGGTGAGGGAGGATTTGGGCCTGTTTACAAGGTTAGTGATGCTATAAAATTGAGGACAAAAGTGGTGGAAACTTACTATATATTCTTCATAAAGTTGCAATGTACTGTGCAGCGGTGATCAGATTTACAATGTAAAAGCCCTCCAGAGAATGACAGGACTGTAATACAATTCCTAGTCCTCTAAAAACTAGTGCATTTGCCTCGTAAGAAGAATCAAAGGCTTTCTCATCATCCCTTTCTTTTACTACTTTATAAACCTAGCGACATAGAAGTGCTATGCTTCTATCATCGTACTGCACGCCCTTATGGAGGGAATGCAGGCAACTGCTATGTTTATGTTTACATATATAAAATTCTCAGATGTGGACCTCATCTAGTAATCGAAATAGCTTAGTCAGGTGCTAGTAAAGGATAAACTTTTGAATTTTACTAGGGATGGCAGTCTCAGAGACAGTGTCTCCTTTCTGTATATATGAATGGTTATGACCAGAGTCTTCCTCAAAATCTTGTGTAACCTTTTAAATAACAGGGAACACTTGATGATGGGAGGGCAATTGCTGTTAAACAACTGTCTGTAGCATCCAATCATGGAAAGAGTCAGTTTGTAACAGAGATCGCTACTATATCTGCTGTGCAACATCGCAATCTTGTGAAATTGCATGGATGCTGCATTGAGGGAGATAAAAGACTGCTTGTTTATGAGTACCTTGAAAACAGGAGTCTTGATCAAGCTTTGTTTGGTATACACCCAGCATATATACAGCTTTATCTCTAGAACTAAAATATGAGTCGGCAAATATTTGCAGCTTTATCTCTAGAATTACTTGTTTCTGTGTGATCAAACAGGGAGAAGAATTTTGCATCTTGACTGGCCAATCCGTTTTGATATTAGCTTGGGGGTGGCAAGGGGTCTAGCTTACCTTCACGAGGAATCACGACTTCGGATCGTGCATAGAGATGTGAAGGCGAGCAATATACTTCTAGACGGTGACCTCACCCCCAAAATTTCTGATTTCGGTTTGGCCAAACTATATGATGACAAGAAAACACACATAAGTACTCGCGTTGCAGGCACAATGTAAGGGTCTGTAGACATACCATATAGATACATTTGCAATCTCGCACAGACACACGATACATACATACAACTTCATTCTGGATTATAGCTTTAACACAATTTAATAAGTGGCAAATTTTGATGTAGCGGATATCTAGCACCGGAATATGCACTTCGTGGACACCTTACAGAAAAGGCTGATGTGTTTGGCTTTGGAGTAGTAGCTTTAGAGATTGTAAGTGGTAGGGCAAATTCTGATGCAAGCTTGGAAGAAGAGAGAGTATATCTGCTTGAATGGGTATTACTCACTTGTTTACTATTAATATTATCATAATTCTTACACGATGATCTTCTGTAGAGATCTGATTACATGCACATGAGCTCAAATTATTGAAATGGGATGTTTGAGTTATTTGAACTGCATGCATTTTGGCTCTAACTCTAGTTTAGTACAGTAACTTTAGGAGGGACATTGAGGTTCTTTTAACATAGGAATGTCACGGGATTGTCTGGACATTGCATTGATATGGAACCGTTTCAGTCTGCTACTTCCGTAGATCCTATAAGAGAGAGCCATACTGATTAACTGTGTGAAGACATGATGGGAACCTTTAGACGGATAATCATTCCAAATTATACCGTTTGAATGTCAGAAAGATTCTTGCAATATTATACTTGAGACTGATGATAACCAGCTTATAGTATTCGTTGATTACTTCAGTTAAATAATCGATTGGCGTTTAACATTTCCTTCACATCTAGGCCTGGCACCTACACGAAAATAACCGCGAAGTTGAGCTGGTGGATGCAAAATTGTCTGATTTCGACGAGAATGCAGTAAAAAGAGTAATAGGTGTTGCCCTTCTGTGCACTCAAACCTCGCCTACGCTGCGGCCTTCAATGTCCCGCGTGGTGGCTATGCTTTCAGGAGATGTCGAGGTAAGTGCTGTGACTTCAAGGCCAGGATACCTCACTGACTGGACATTCAATGATGCATCAACATGTACGAGTGGGGATCCTTCAAGGAGTGATTACAGCTATTACAGCTCGTCAACGGGTGCCGGCATTGTAGCTGACCCGAATTCTTCGCCGGTCAATGCTGCCAAGCCCATGCTCGGTGAGATCACTTGAAGGCTAGATGAGAGGCTATAAATGCTTCTTTTTATCCCACATTGGAGAACTATATATATATATATATATATATATATATATATATATATATATATATATATATATATATATATATATATACCGTCCGCTATATAATGTATATATATAGCAACAGTGAGCGCTAGCAATGGATCACGATCCATATATATATATATATGTCATTTGGGAGAATACATTCCCCTATGGTTCCCAGGAGAAATCCCATAGGTAACCAAAATTGTAGTGACAAACATACAAGTTTGCTTGACAGTCATTTTGTATAGTTTTGACATTTCACAGCAGTTATTTTGTATAGGCTCATTGCAAAGAAAATTTATATCTATGATTATGGTCAATCTTAATTAATAAGTTTATACCCTCTAGTATTTCATAGTTTTTGGAGGAACCAACTTCGTTTTGGAGGTGCATAACTAGTAACCTTTAGTGAATCATATTTTGTAATTTCTATTTTGAAATCACTTACAATTATTATGAACTACTCAGGAGTACAATACAAAAAATTTCTCATGCATGTGCATGAAGTTATGTTGCTGCTTGTCTTTTCCATTTTCAAAATGTTTTTATGAATTATGATTTTTTTCCCGTTCATCTTAGGAAGCAAAGAGAGAGAGAGAGAGAGAGGAAAAAAAAGATGAAAGTAAATACAAGAAGTTTAGTACTTTTAATAATTAATAATAATAAATTTGCAATTTTTCATTATTATTAATTATTAAAGAATCGACTGTATTTAACCTTGTTTTCTTTTTAAGAAACTACTTCGTATTTCTCTAACCTTTCACAAGATCTCCTTAAGCTTAAGCTAATTATTAAAAACATCCTTTCAACTATGATTAAGTGGTGATTTAAAGCTTAAACTTATTCGCACACAGATATGCTCTCAATAAATGCAACATGATAAATTTTAATTAGAAAAATGATTGTGTAAGTAGTACATAACTTATCTAAATAGAAAAGAAAACATGGGAACCAAATTAGCAGTGATAATTATATTTAAAAAAATTCGACCATAACTATCCTCCAATGAGCTCAAGTGAGAGTTTTAGCGACGAGTTTTCTTGAAGGAAAAATGTGCACAGAATCAACTTCGTTCGTATCACCTACTTGGATTACTCCAGGCCTTCAACAATGGTGAATACGCAGAATCACAGATGCTTCATCTCTTCATCAGGTCAGTCTCCACTTCAACAACAGCAGCACCAAAAGCAGCTGCCAACTGGAGAAACCAAGTCAAGCAATCCCAACTCGTTTCTCAAATCTCCTCCATTCTATTGCAAAGACTGAACTGGGGTCCCCTTCTCAAAACCCTAAACCTCTCATCCAAAATAACCCCATCTCTCTTCCTCCAAATCCTCCACAGAACCCAAACAAACCCACAAATCTCCCTCAGTTTCTTCAACTGGGCCAAGAAATACCTAGGGTTTCAACCGGACCTCAAAGTCCAATGCAAGCTGGCCCACATCCTAATCCGAGTCGGGTTATCTCAACCCGCAAGACCCATCTTGGATTCTTTGATCCAAGCCCACCCACCAACGCAGATTGTGGAATCATTGATTTGTTCATGTAGAGGTACTGATTCTCAGTCTCTTGTGTTTAGTTCTGTTGTTGAGTGTTACTGCGCTAAGGGGTTGTATCTTCAAGCTTTAGAGGTTTCTCAGAAAGCTAAAGATCTTGGGCATGTTATTTTGGTTCATGGTTGTTATGCACTGCTTGGTTGTTTACATGACAGAAATGAGATTCAACTAGCTTATTGTTTTTGTGCTTGGATGTTTCGAAATGGGGCTTTAATGAGTCAGTCTACTTGGTCTATAATTGCTCAAGTTTTATACAAAGATGGAAAGTTTGAGAGGATTGTTAAGATTAAAGACATGGGTATATGTAATTCTGTAATGTACAATCTGTTAATTGATGGTTATAGTGAAGGAGGGAACTTCAAAGCTGCATTTGACAATTTAAATGAGATGTGCAATAGGAAACTCGACCCATGTTTTGGTACTTACTGTTCAATTCTTGACGGGGCTTGTAAATTTGAGGATGTTGAAGTGATTAAATTGATAATGGATGATTATCTGGTAGAAATGGGTCACATTCCAGAAGATTTGTTATCGGAATGTGATTTAGTGATTCAGAAGCTTTCTGACATGGGGAAGACGTATGCAGCAGAAATGGTCTTTAAGAGAGCTTCCGTTGAGAAGATTGAGTTGCAGGATGCTTCTTATGGGTGCATGCTAAGGGCGTTTGCTAAGGAAGGTAAAGTAAAGAAAGCAATTGAAATGTATTGCATTATGCTAGGGAGGGGAACTGTAGTGAACGATAGCTGTTATTACGCATTTGTGAATGCAATTTGCAACGAATATCCCTCGGAGGAAATAAGTGAATTGTTGGCAGATATGATTAGAAGAGGTTTTATTCCTTTTTCAGCTGAACTCTCTAACTATATGACATCTCTATGTGATAAACGTAGATGGAGAGAAGCGGAAGAGCTTTTGAATGTCATTATAGATAAAGGGGTCTTGCCAGATTCTTTTTGCTGTTCTTCTTTGGTGTCACATTACTGTTCTAGCAGACGGGTTGATTCAGCTGTTGCATTGCATACGAAGATGAAAGAATTGGAGGGTGTCTTGGATGCCGAGACATATAATATACTTCTCAATGGGCTGCTTAAAGAAAGAAGAGCTGAGGAGGCACTTGAAGTGTTTGACTACGTGAGGAGAAGAAATCTGCTAAGCAGTGCAAGTTTTTCAATTATGATCTCTGGACTTTGTCGTGAAAATGAATTGCGGAAAGCCATGAGGTTACACGATGAAATGTTGAAGATGGGTCTTAAACCTGATGGGAAAACGTATAAACGCTTGATTGCTAGTTTTAGGTAGCTGTTAGCAGGCTTCCCATTGCTGTTATGTGCACTAGTAGACCTATACGATCAGAACCATCAAGCTGCTGGCCCGATACTCTTCACACTATACTTGCAGTTCTTTCCTGGTAGTCTATGCCATTTTAAAATCCTGCAATTTTTCCTCAGTAGTGTGGTGATTCACATATGTGGCAGACAGGTATAGCTAAAAAAATCTTGTTGATTTGTTCTCTTCAGTTCGCGTAGTTAGAATGTTAGCAGAAGCAGTGGTTGATTTAAGCACATCGTGAATGTGAGATTGGTTAAACTTCAATATGATAAACATGCCAATACCTCTTTCTCTTCGATGTGGATCAACTTGTTTGTAATTGTGACCAAATTATACTTGCTAGTACACAGACTTGGAATCACTGACTGGTTTGTATGTTGACAATTTACCAAGTTCATTTACTTTTTTACTGTACAGTGTTCATCTGTGCCTTGATATGATTTCTATGTTCCATACGGCTTTTCTTCTGTTTAGACAGAAACTTTATTCTTGGATGACCTTGGCTTATGTTTTGGCCGACTGGGTAGCAACAACCAAAGTTAGTACGTTCTGGAACTGTCCTACTTCAGTCTCTCACTGATTGGAAACAAATTTGAGAACAAGGAGTGGTTTCTTTCATTACCGTTCCGGAAGTCACCGCAACCTCGTACAATACATCAGTTCTTGACATATACTGTTCAGCATTTTTCACCATGAATTCAAAATACGATAGCAAAATCGTTTTCCGGAGGAATTAGGTTTCTCGTGTTCTTGTAAGAAATTGCTCTGGCGGACAGTGCCATGTGACTTGCATATCCATTCCTGCAGCGCACGTTCTATTGAAGGCAACAAAATTTATCACAATTTATGGTCACTATATGAGTGTGTTGTAGACTAGTCCTACTAATAGGGTCGCAGACAAAATCTTTTTGACAATATAGGTTGATTCCATACCAAAAAAGCCATTAACGTGCCATGAAACTCAGGTATTGCCATACATAGTAAGACATGAAGGTGATTTTAACCCAAGCTAAAAAAAGGTTAATAGTAATATTACGCGGCCACATGGCAAAGTGACTGCACACTTTATATGGTATCCACAGCTTCTGCTTTAAATTTCAAGATTAATTCAAGCCTATTTGTTCTTGGTCCCAATGAAGCGCCTGTATAACAGCTCTCCTAAGCTAACGCTTAATTTTACTCAAAGAGTGTATTGAACTTAGTCATCCACACCAATTGTTCATTCTATCGTGATACTAAATCACGATAGATTATTGACAGTTTCGTCTAAAAAAAATTTGGTTGTTACCCGAGTTGAAGGAATCTTTCTCCTACTTTTCATATAGCGACAATTAATGAAAGCTTTATGTTTTCAGCGATTTTTATCTAATGACGTTAAAGAAAGACTATTAAGAATTGTCGTTGAAAGTGTTAAATAGAAAAGTCACTAGAAACATTTAGTTGACTATTAACTAGGTAACAGTCAAATTTTGTTCCTTCTCTAATACTAACGACACTTCAAGCACGTAATTGCGATAACAAATAGAAATCAACGCTAGCGTTACCTTTAGATTACTGCAAGAGAAAATCAGTCGACCGAGGCATCTCAAGATCGCGAGGTGTTTGAATCGGTTAATGGTGCTAAAGAGCCTCATTCCAGCTCATAAAAAGTAATTAGTTAGGTAATTGAGGACTCGTTTCCTGTTGCTAAAAAATTTCACTTGGAGCCTATTTTCTTACAAAAACGATCGAACACGAATCAACGACGGTGTTTGGTCCACGTGTGAGAACACTCTATTCACCCCGTTAAAACATCTTCAACCATATGTATCAAATTAGCAATTGTACCTTTAGCATACTTACTTGTACGATGCGTAACGACTATACATAACATACAAGCGGACAGTCAACAGAACCCCCCTTGCTCACTCTTCGACCACCGCAAAATGGCGATGTCCACCACCCCCACCCTCCTCCTCTTCCTCCTCATCCTTCCCTCCGCCATCCTCTCATCCGATCCCGATTCCTCCATCGTAAGTGAACTCCTCCACCTCCAATCCCAGTCAAAATCCGGCCTCATCCATCTCTCGGACCACCTCCTCCGCCGCCTCCTCCACCCCTCCTCCGCCCCCCGCCCCTTCTCCCTCCTCATCTTCTTCGACGCCCAGCAGCTCCACGACAAAACCGAGCTCCGCCTCAAGCACCTCAAGTCCGAGTTCTCCCTCCTCGCAACCTCCTTCATCCAAAACAACCCATCGGACCCTAACATCTTTTTCGCTGATATTGAATTCAAAGAATCCCAATCATCCTTCGCCCTTTTCGGCGTCCAGGCTCTCCCTCACATCCGCCTCGTCGGCCCAGAGGCCAAAGACCCCAAATCCGACTCCATACAGATGGACTCGAACGATTTCTCAAACCTCGCCGAGTCCATGGCCCAGTTTGTCGAGTCAAAGACCGGACTCACCGTCGGGCCAATCCATCGCCCACCCATGTTGTCGAAGACCCAAATCGGTCTACTTGTCTTGGCATTTTTTATCTCGTTGCCATTTTTGGTGAAAAGGGTTTTGTCAGGTGAGACTTTGTTGCACGATTGGAGGGTTTGGCTATCTGGGGCAGTTTCGGTGTACTTTTTTAGCGTTTCGGGTGCGATGCACAACATTATTAGGAAAATGCCGATGTTTTTAGCTGACAGGGAGGACCCATCGAAGCTGGTTTTCTTTTACCAAGGGTCCGGAATGCAGCTGGGGGCGGAAGGGTTCGCGGTGGGGTTCTTGTATTCCATTGTGGGGATAATGCTGGCGTTTGTGACACATTTGCTGGTTAGGGTGAGGAACGTGACGGTGCAGAGGTTTGTGATGGTTGTGGTGCTGTTGGTCTCGTTCTGGGCGGTTAAGAAGGTGGTGTTTCTGGATAATTGGAAGACTGGGTACGGGATCCATGCATACTGGCCTTCGAGGTGGACTTGATAGCGGACGAGGGATTGGAGTTTATTTTCAGTTAGGTAAGAGTTTTATTTACTAGTTTGAATGTGTACGGCATAGTCGAAAAGAATTGGTCACACAGAATAAATTCAGCTTCTTAATGGATGTATTGTTGATTTTTGACTGCTACACTGCTAGTAGAATTTTGGGTGGTAAACTGTTAATGATATGCCTCGAGATTTGATCATCCGGTATGATGTTTTAATACCTTTCTTAAGTGTTGCTATTAAAATCATTCAGGAAAGTGAGATAGTGGCTATTCTGCAGATGTGTTTTTGGTTCTATAGTTGCATTTCCCTGGCAATGCTAAATTAGATTTAAGCTTTTAGTGATTGCCTCTTTTAAATGGGTGAGAGAATCAGCAGTGTGTTATTTAACCCTGCATTGGTGAGTTGTTAGGCGTATGCAAAAGTTCTGTCTTAGTGGATTGCTTGGCTTGTTGAAATAGTAAAATATGAATTTAGCTTGAGCATAGAAGGTGTCCTGCCATCAATTTTCTGAAACACGCCCCACACCCAACCCCCCCCCCCCCCCACCCCACACACACACACACCCCTCTCTCCTCCCCTCCCTTTCCCCGACAAACACTTAATGTGAGTGAGGCTCTCACCGTTCTGAGATCTGAAGAGGCTTAGGTGTACGCAACCTCTTCTCCACGTCTTTTGAAGTTAATTTCTTTGTCAAGCAGAGTCTTAGACGTACATGTTTGCCATGTGCCTGTTTGTGCTGTGCTAGAAATAGCTTGTGCCATATTTGTCTTATGGAACCTGCGATTCATGTGTTAGTTTTCCATTAGTGATCATCATGTTCTCAATACAGGTGCAAGTTATGTAAGTAATGATGCAGTTGCAACATTGCATAGCTGGCTCCAAGCTTATGCAAACCTTCTTGAATATACAGTTTTGCCTCTTTAACTTCATCTCCTAGAGTGGATCTAATTTAACTGCTTGAAAGAAGACAGTGATGAGGGAAGTAAGAAAATGAGTACTTTTTATTTCTACTTGAATCATGCTATTAGCTGGTATCTATGGAAAAAAAAAAAGTTGCAACCATCATTATTGTCAGTAGAGAGTTCAAGTTACAGATGCTGCGATTGTGTGCGTGCTCATGGTCACGTGCTTGGTGGTGCTTCTATGTAGTTGGTATGACATGCTAGAGGCGCTTTTTGAAAATGTGTTCTGCTACTTAAATTAACTATTGACCCTTTGTTACCTTTGAGAGACAACTGGTAATAGTGTCATTAATTGAGGCATCACATATGCTTATGTGAACTTTTGCAAGGAAGGTATCAGGAACCACTTGAGACATAGGTTTTGCTGTCAACTCTTGTCATTTCAGTGGTGTTGTGAGGCAATCCTTCAGATCTCGTGACGGGTTCTTTTGGCATGTTCCTGTGTATTGTCACATGGCAGGTGTAGTGAGTGGTGGTTTTCTCCGGCAGAAGGGTTTTGTGTGCGATTTCTTTGTGTTCTTCTCTTCCTTCTGCCTTAATCAAAATAAGTTGTGAAGGAATTGTGGCGCTTTGAAGTGCTGCCCATTATCTTAGGATTGCATGGTGTGATACATGGGATACCAAGTTTCTTGTGCCTTTGTACAGAGAAGCTCAAGAGGCCGCACTCTAGCTCAACTTCAGCCTAGGGATGCTTTTTATTACTATGTCCTGGCCTGGGCGTAATGCTAAGGTTTTTAAAACCGATTAAAACCGACACTCATGTTTCTCAATCACCGAGGGATTGGTACGTTATTGAGGTCTGGGGCCATATTGAGTCTTTGGACTGCACCTCTTGCACTTTGGTAGCTCTATTGAATACCAGTTCCAATTAGAGACACCCAACGCTCTTCTCATTTCGTTAGCTTCGGACAGGATTGACCAGATGACACTCTTTGTCGAAGCACTGGATTGGAAGTCATTCTGATCTGGCCATATTGCCTTTTCCTCTTTGGCACTTTTTTTGCATGTACTCATGATGCTAAACCCTTGATGGACATATAGAAACAGAAGAATTCCATTTCACGTCCGGCATGTAAGCCTATGTTACATAGACTAGGTATAAGTGTCCAAGTAGGGTATGTGTCCAAGCGTTGGATTCGTCTAATTTTTAGAACACAAGACACTGGAACACGGCAGAATATTTCTGTTTATGGGTACATTTTATTTATTCCTAAGGTAAAATGGTGTATTATGTGACGCACATGGTTCTAGTTGAGAACTTGTCTCATCTCAAAGCAGTAACAAATGAAAAGGGACACTATAAGATAGTGATAATTGTGGCATATTTTACGAGATGTGTTGGACACATATCTCATACCTATTTTCAAGTGTCGGTGTTCGACACGGGTACTTAAGAGTCAATGTAACATAGATATAACACCTTGTCATTTGGTTTTAGAACGTAGAAATTTCAAACTTGTGTAGGAGTTGTATGATAGACAACGTTCTTGTATTAAATACATGCAGAAATTGCCTCTTATGCAATGTTCGCAATAAGGAGCCAAGTAGTGGAGTCACAAGGTTCTTTAGAAATCAAAACCCGCTTGAATTTGGGTCTATATAGAATACGGACTCTTTGAAGACGGTGGGATAGTGTAGAACACAAGAAGGTATTACAGCATAACATACTCGATCTACTCTAATGGCTATTCAAGTTTTTCTTTCACGTTACTACAGCATTTATTGGGAATATGACCCTTATGCCCTCGAGGACGAGGATCCATCAACATCTGAAACGAATCATAGATGAGGAGTCTCCGATCTGTGGAAGGGGGTTGAGCTTCTCGAATGGAATTGTCAACTTCTGGGACTCGCCTGATTATTTTCTGAATTCACATGTTCCGCCAATTCCAACAGGAGCTATCAGCTTATTCAAGTTCCGGGAATTCCAATAGGAGCTATCAGCTTATTCAAGTTCCAGGATGACGTAAGTATTGCCAAATCGATTTTTTGGCTTTCGAATGATAACGGTGACACAATCCAAAGGATTCTATCTGAGTTTGAACGTGATAGTTTATTGATTTTTGGTACGACATTTCAGAAATAAATTTTGTTCAGTAACTGAAAAATTATCGTCATGGGCAACCTCATGCTGCGGATCGGGCAAAGATGTGCCCTCGAGCGCACCGACCTCTTCTTCTCCTCCTCCTTTCCTACGAGGCATCCAAGCAGTGAAACCTGACGTGTGTTTTATTTTCAACCCCATTTCTTTTGGTACATGGGATAAATTACATCATATATAACCGAGGCCACATCATACAACCAGCTTCCAAAAAAAAAAGGTACACTCAGGTTTTGTGTGTGTGTGTTGAGGTCTGTCGAATGCATTGCGTAGCTCCAGCTCTTGCCAACCAGTCTGCACACGCATGTTGCGTTCTCGATGTTAATGTTTAACCTTGCACAACCACCGTCTTCTCTTGAGGTATCGACAATCTTGTATGATCGTTCCGTAAGGGTGTTTTTCACTCTCAGTTTGTTCGATCATTAAGAGAACTACCATGACGCCTATCAGTGGATTATGTATAACTCTAATAATGCACTACTAGATTCTAAAAACGTCGATCTGCACCGAAGTTGACCCCCATTGCCGAGCTCAGCGCGCGTTTGGCCTCGACAACATTCTCTTCCAATGAGCGTTTTTGTAATGCGCTGTAGAGTCTGAAGTTGTCGTAGCTTCGATCTTCCTCTTCCTTTATCTTTTGGGAAGGAAAGTTCATCCGGAAAAGATGATATTTTACACTTTCAGTTCCAAACAGGGGAGAAGAAGAAGACACTCATGAAATGGGCCACATATCTTAGCAATCCATTACTTCTGCAACGGATTGCTGTAACCCTTTACCTTTATGCCTGGGGTATTCTAGCAATCTGTTACCCCTGTAATACTTTTGTGTGCTTGCAATTTGTGAAACTTTTCACAGTCCTTTATGCAAAAGAAGCACTTTCGGTTGATTGCTTCAGGGAGATGCTCTAGAGCACATTGTGCTTTTTCACAACGTTGCGTGCCAATGCAGCTGAGTTTTGATGCCCTCATTATATATCCCTTTCCTCCTATTCTCGTGTACAGTTCTTCTAAAGTGAGCGACACTCTTGTTAATCACCGCTCTCGCTCCCGCTTGCTTGTCCACTTTGTTGGCTTTTGCGCTCTCACTTTCCCTCGTGCTAGCGCTTTGCTCAACAAGCCAGTGACACGGGATATAGGACTGGGGGAGGAGAGAGGGAGATGGAACATCAAGTTGAGATGGTGGGAAGGGCATTTGTGGATCACTACTACAACCTGTTTGACAGTGATAGGGTTTCTCTCTCGTCTCTTTACCATCCGACGTCTATGCTCAGCTTCGAGGGCCAGAAGGTACAGGGGGTTGATGAGATTTGCAGTAAGCTTAAGAGTTTGCCGTTTGGTCAATGTCACCATGTCATTAGCACCGTCGACACTCAGCCATCGCCGTTCCCCGGAGGCATCATGGTTCTTGTTAGTGGCAGCCTCCATTTGCCTGGAGAGGACCATCCTCTTCGTTTCAGCCAGGTTCTCTCTCTCTCTCTCTCTCTTGCTCGCTCGATAGTAAAATGGCAACAACATTGGCGCGCATTTTTCTTGAGAAATTGACAAGTGGAAGTTAGTCACCGGATAAAAGATCTGTTACTAAAAGTGGTATGCTTTTGTACGAAATGCACTTATTATCCGCAATCACCCAAGGTTTTCGTAGGAGATGTAGATGGTTTAGTCCTTTTCGATAAGGGTACTTTGGTATAATCATAAGGAATACTGAATATCTGACATTCGAGTGAGGAGATACATAAATTTCTGTGGTCGGTCCAAATTTTACGCTTTGACCATTTCTACAATGTTATGCGTATTTTCTTACTAGTGGCCGTAACATCTTTCGTGTGACTTGCTTGGTTTAACAATTTGTTGTTTCACTTTTGCAGATGTTTCACTTGATTCCCATACCAGAGGGAAGCTTTTTTGTGCAGAATGATGTCTTCCGCCTTAACTATGGTTGAATATCTAACCGTTCTCTGATGTCTGATTGGGGGGTGATCAGTTCAATTCTTCTGGAAATATAATAAGATTGCCATTTCCTTTTTTGGGTTCTCTTCCAAATAAAAGCACAACCGTGTAAAAAGAACTAGGTCTAATAAAAAGGATATTATTGTGGAAGATTTTCCTCATTTTTCTACATTGTTGAATCCCATGCCTTTGTTGTTTCACTAGATTTTGAATGCGTGAAAGAATAAGAAGATACCTTTTCCCGTGATCAATTTCTTCGTCGCTCGAAGAGTTTGAAAAAAGAACAGTACACAGTAACGCAAATACAGTTGTAAGCAACCCTTTGTAGTCGTTCAGAAATCAAGATTCTCATAGAATATAAGCAGAATAAGATGAAAAAAAAGAAGAAGTAAAATGCTCCTGCCTAACATTTTTCCTTGGATTCCAAACGCGGCCAAACCTTAAGTTCTGTTCACATTTCACAACATTCAAAAGTTGTTTGTCACTGTCAATTTCTTTCCTTAGCAAAAAATGAGAACGATATGCAAAGTTTGTTTACACTATCATCTTTCTTTTGTTTAGATGACAAGTTTTTAATGATTGACGTGTTGAGATTTTCTTACTCGTTAATTTTCAGAAACGACAGAAGTGCACACACTTCTTTTTGACTAAAAGAAACAACACAGAGATGCACATTGTCTATCCCTAGTCCCACGTTGGCAAAATAAGAAATTGACATAAAGTTCTGGTCATAAAAATGTCGGCCTCATATACATTATTGCTGTAGACCTATGCTCCACATTGATTCACAAATCTCAATCTTGTCAACTCTTTCTTAGCCTCTATTATACATAAACTTTATATATAAAAATAAAATAAAAAACTACAGCTGGTGGAGAAATCGGTAGACATCTTCATCAACATTCACATGCTCTATTTGTTTGGATAAAGTTCTAAATATAAGCCACTGGTGGTGGCAATAAATGCCCAAACTGCTTATAGTTCACATCCATGTTTGGCCGTTTAAAACTCATTAAAATCCACCTATTTGGTAATTGAATATGAGTAGGTCGCTTTAGGATACAAGAATTGCCTAATATAAGTGAGGTCGCAAAACAGGTGCTCGTTTAATCATATACTTGTCTGATTTTTTAAGTTAGAAGTCACTGCAACTTAAAATTTCTCCCGTCTTCTCCTTCGCAAGTCCCCACGTAAAAGTAGGCCGTCGTCACCGTCGTTAACCGTTCGACAGTGACACTATATTTTCTCCGATCTTTACTATCACACTATAACTCTACGATGACTTTACTTGAACTCATCATAGAGTTTTGATCCCAAAATATGTAGAGAATGGTAGTGCCATCTATCCCCCACTCCAAATTTGTCACAACCAAAGCTTTAAATTGTCCTGTCGATCTCACCACTCACAGGTAATGATAGCATCAGAAGGCAAAAGCAAGAACAGGGTCTTTCTCGGTGAACTTTGGTGACATTTTCACATATATACAAATGAAAACAGCACACCCAGATGAGTGGGATTCACTGTCATCACAATATCCTTTGCATCATCAAGTTGCCCTTTCCTAGTTTACTTTCTATATATTCAAAGGGGACTTGCTTGGGTTCTTCTTTCTTCCTCGTCTCCTTTATTTTTTTTTTTAATTGCGGCTGAAGCAGAGGGCCGACAAAATGATATTAAGTTGGACTGTAAAGTTGAAAACGCGTGATCAAATTTTAATTGATTGATAACTTAAAATCCGCATTCAAACTTGACTATTATCTTTTGCACTGATCTCATAACCTTGGATTACCTCGTCAATGGTCGATTACTTAAGATACCTTGGCCATATTTCAACCCGATCTTATGAAAGGGACAAGTGTTACCACCATAATAAAAGACATAAAGCTGAAATCATGGAGTCAAAGCCTAACTATTAATAGTGATAACAACCACCCCAACACTAATATTAATAAGAACACGGTAAGGATTCTTTGTTGTATAACATAATTGTCGTAACAGTTTTAGTGACAAAGGGTTACTACTTCAAGTATTTTATCGCTAGTGCTAAATTTATAACGATAATATTTTATTATTAAAATGCATATAGCAATAATTATTTTTTTATCACAACGAATTTCCTTTACAGCAGGGAGATCCCCATAATAATTTACAAAATTGTGACATCAAGTGGCATCACTGGGACTAGTGGGTGGGGTGGAACACTGTTTAATAAAAAGCACGCGAAACCCCAAAAAAAAAAACAATTTTATCTTTTTCTCTCTTTTTCCAAAGTTTGATTATTACTAAATGTAATTTTGTACATTATCCTTTCCCTGCAATCAGTTGCCTGATCTTTGTCACGAACTTCTCTTCGCTCTCAGCTTGTCTATATAAGGACAATAGAAGAACTGAAGCACCACAGCTAAGCCAAACACAGTATCTGCAGTCACACTACCAGTCATGGCAATTGTCCATCAACCTCTGCTAGAGACACCCAAGAAAAGCTCCCATTTCAAGTTTCTTTATGCTTTTCTCTCCATAGTTGTTGTCATAAGCCCAATCGCTTATGTTGCTACCAGGCTGAAATACTCCCCTTTCCCTTCTCCTTTGAAAGCCCATATTTGCGATAAGGCGCACGATCGCATGTCGTGCATGGCTATGGTTTCCGAAATAACATCTGTTCGATCGACCCAAATGAATGATATAGATTTGTTACAAGTCTGT
The DNA here is from genome assembly GCA_033070095.1 of Escallonia herrerae. Classification (NCBI taxonomy): domain Eukaryota; kingdom Viridiplantae; phylum Streptophyta; class Magnoliopsida; order Escalloniales; family Escalloniaceae; genus Escallonia; species Escallonia herrerae. The sequence goes on along the minus strand of JAVXUP010000183.1, from coordinate 76,457 downwards.
CTGGAGAAATATACCTCACATTTACGAGATGCAGTTGAGATGGCGAACGATGTTAGCGTCCGGATCAACGACCCCAAGGAACAAGCGGCTCTAGCGGATTGCCTGGAGTTGATGGATATGTCAAAGGAGAGGGTGATGGACTCGGTTGTGGCACTTGGGTATCGGACGGCCCATTCCCGTTCGGATGCCCATGCATGGCTTAGTAGTGTACTCACTAACCATGTTACGTGCCTGGATGGGCTCGATGGGTCAGCCCGGTCCATCATGGAGCCTAGTCTCGAAAACTTGATATCAAGGGCAAGAACGTCCTTGGCGATGGCGGTCGCAATATCACCACTCAATGCCGAAGTTCTCCGACCACTGAACGGAGATTTCCCGTCGTGGGTCACACCTAGGGACCGAAAGCTCTTGGAAGCTTTCCCAAATGTCATCAATGCCAATGTGGTGGTGGCGAAGGACGGCAGTGGTAACTACAAAACCATCCAAGAAGCCGTGGCATCAGCACCAAACAATGGCAAGAGCCGTTACATTATTTACGTGAAGAAAGGAACATACAAGGAGAATATTGAAATCGGAAAGGCGAAGAAAAATGTGATGATCACGGGCGATGGCATGGACTCGACCATCATCACGGGTAGCCTAAACGTCGTGGATGGGTCGACGACCTTCAAATCTGCAACAGTTGGTAAAATATTTTCTCATCTTTTTAACTCAATACTTCATCCCAGTGCAAGAAACCCCTCATCACATAAAATTTTCTTCCATGGGCTCACTGAAATTTCTTATTTTGGACCATTGACATCATTTTTGACAAAAGTTCAAGCTAAGACTGGTGAGGCCCATTAAGCACTCCTAGTGGAAAATGATCTAAAACTGGGCTGTAAGGTTGGTGTATTTAAGACTTTGGTAAAGAAAAATGAAACATTTTGCATAACAAGCTTTGTTGTATGATCTACCAAAATGCAGCTGCTGTTGGGGATGGATTCATAGCCCAGGATCTGTGTTTCCAAAACACAGCTGGGCCGCAGAAGCACCAGGCCGTGGCGCTACGAATCGGAGCCGATCAGTCCGTCATTAATCGTTGCCGGATCGACGCGTACCAAGACACGCTCTACACTCACACCCTCCGCCAGTTCTATAGAGATTGCTACATTACCGGAACCGTGGACTTCATATTTGGCAATGCAGCTGTGGTTCTTCAAAATTGCCAACTCGTGGCCCGAAAGCCCATGAGCGGACAGGGGAACATGGTAACGGCCCAAGGCCGAACTGACCCGAACCAAAACACCGGGACCTCGATCCAGAGTTGTAATATCATAGCGAGCGCTGACCTTGAACCCGTAAAGGGGTCCATAAAATCATACTTGGGCCGCCCGTGGAAAGAGTACTCGAGGACTGTTGTCATGCAATCGTACATTGGTGACCACATTGATGCATCAGGCTGGTCAGTGTGGAGTGGGGACTTTGCCTTAAAAACATTGTACTATGGTGAGTACTCGAACCGAGGGCCGGGCGCGGGTACCGCCAAGCGCGTTAGCTGGCCCGGATACCGCGTCATCACTAGCTCGGCCGAGGCGAGGAAATTCACGGTAGCCGAGCTGATACAAGGAGGGGCATGGTTGAAGTCTAGTGGAGTGACTTATACCGAGGGGTTGTGAGGTTGGGGCATCTGTTTCTTTCAGGGGCTTTTGTTGTAATAATAACTGGTGAGACATTGTGAGAAGTTGCTTCTTGGGCTTGGACCTTGTACTTGGGCGGTGTCGAATCGCAATGAGTCCAAGGACATTTGTCAAAGAGGTCCAGTTTAGTTCATGGGTTTTGCCTGAGATTATGGTGAATGCTAAGTAGTAGGAAATTAGAAACATAATTTTCTGCATGTGTAGCTTTCACAGATAGATTTGGAGTACACTCCCCCAGAAGTTCAAAATAAGCTGATCCCTTCAACCATAAGTTGCTGCAATTTTTTCCCTTTCCATCCGAAGTTGTGCAGTCTCTTGGCTTGAGTAAGAATCCCAAGGTACTGCCTTGAGGCTTTTTCACAGAACCAATCACCCCACAAAAACCGAATTGTTCGTCGCCTCAGCTGATATATCGACCGTGTGCCATGAAATTCTTTGACCAAATTTGACAGTGAGATTCCTCGACAAATGGACGTGCAAAACTTGTAATGTATGGTCGGTAATATGCATGCTAGCTAATTGTTTTTAGTCCGTAATTCGCATCTGTTCAAGTCCAGTCATTTGCCGAAGCTACAATTTTCACCAGTAAAACTGAAAGAATTCACCTCTTTACATGTTCATTCCTTGCCGTAATATCAAAAGATAGGGAGAAAGAAAGAAAAAAAAAATGAATGTTGCATCATCCCAAATCAGTGTCACCTTCCAACATTGGAGAACATATCTTGCCTCACATCCCCAGTCCCACACCTAACTTCTCATCTTTGTTATCTACTTTAAGTTAATAATTCACAAACACACAAGAGATGCAGTTCTCTTATAAATTTACACAACTCTTCTTTGACAGCCTGCATTCTCCTCACAGCTCCTCCCGTGACAAATATCCCCCAAGTACAAAAAGGGGACGTGACTGCCTTGTAGGCATTTGTTTCTCTTCGAATTCTCATGCCAAATTTGGGAAGCTTACTAAGCCACTTCTATATTTGAAGGCTTCGTGTTGCCTTCAACGAATTTTGCCTTTGACGACTTTGCTGCTCGTGATGACCTCGAGGAAGAGGAAGACTTGGGAGAAGAAGTCGATTTGCTCTTCTTCCGCTTCTGTTTTTTCGGAATATTTGGAAGGTCCGAGGGTTGTATGTCCTTGAACATCTCGGAAGTTGGATGTCGTCCCATGGATTCTCCAAAATCTATAGAAAAAATTGGTCAGGATTGATATGTCTGATCCTTGTGCAAGCAGAATCCCAAGTAACATCAAATAACTCAAATCACAATTACATTTTCGAATACAAGACGCCCAATGCAGTCCTGCAGATTTCAAAATCCACATTGCACATGCAGCTAGTGTGTCACTTGGCTCAAAGAATAGGATGATCAGCAAACTCTATTGAAGAGTAATACTGTTTCCAATCAAGACCAACCATGATTTTCCTAATTATATTACAACTACTCTAATCGTGTGTCTAATGTCTTTACATAGGTCATACTGGGGTGCTATATATAAGTTAAGCCAACAAAAAAAAAATCAACAAATTTGGACTGGTCCTCTCTTGGACCATCCCTTGATTGATTCCCCTTGTTATAAAAGCAATGTCTCGTGACAGATGAGCCAAATTCCTCCTGTTGGAGACAGAATCTTTGTGAGCTTTTTCCTATCTTCCAAGTTAACTTCTCTAATTTATAAGAAACATTGGACAGTTCTATATGTTGTCTTCCTAACGTTTTCAACCTCTCCCTTGTTTGATTAGAAGCCTTGCACATGATGTGAATCACACTAAATACAGGGAGAAATATAAAGAAACAAACCTTGAGAGGACCAAGGGGAAAGAACTGAACCAGAATCACCAATTGATGTGGCTGCAAAGTCGGGTCCTGTCTTGAACTCATTCATCTGTACATATTTATTTTAACAACAAGCGTGACAACAAAAGAATCAAATTAGTACGAAAGAACAATATATGTTCCACCACGGCGAATGCATAAAAGCAATGACGGGATATAAATTAGTACACGTACCCAACTAGGCGCGGTGCCAGAGGGGCTATCCCAACCAATATGCGCAACATGTTTGACGTCGGTTGGGTACCCAATTTCAATCTCGCGCTCCTTCACGACTGCAAGGATGTTAGCGGAGACGTTACAGTTATGCATGGTTGTACGACTTGTAACGATTGTACCCTTTTTGGGCTACATCGTTGTCACAGGGGTGAATCTTGAAAAACACACATGTATTGAAGATAAAGATCATTACCAAAGATTTGGGAGATGTATTTGAATCCTTTGTAAATCCCTTTCATCTTGGTTCCCATGGTGGAGACTGCAAGCCCTATAAAATATCCTTCTTCTAGGATAAATGTCACAACAGAGGAAGCACCAAACAAAAATGGGGAGAGATGGTTCCTTTGCCTGTTAAGAAAGCAAACGTGAACATATGGGTATTTCTCAAATCACCTTTTTCTTCAAAGAAAAGAAAAGGGGAAACAAAAATAAAACAAAAAGCTAGAAACAGTTTGCCTTGGAAATGGGAATGGTATCTATCCCTCACTCTGAGAAAATTGGTATACATATATGGAATCAAAAGGACATCTGGGCAGTTGGGGATCTTAACCAATAACCAATGCTAACACAAGGATTTGCAGTAATACCTTTTTCAGACAAGGAATCAGATGATGCAAGGAGAAAGGAGACTCCAAAGAGAAACTGCTTCCCCTTCCCTTCCAACCACATTCCCCATCTCCCTTCAGCTGTAAGCTAACATTCCTGACACATACATTCAAAATGCATGCCAAAACAAACAAACCCAATGGGAAGAAACCAGGGTAGAATTAAGGGAAAGAAGTAGAAAGCAAAACAAAGAGAAAGGCAGCTAGCTATGGGTGTTTTCTTGTTTGGGATGGAGTTAAACCATAGATTGATGGAAAATGGCAAAAGAGTTGGCCAGAGGGGAGGGAAGAGAAATTAGGCAAAGAGGAAGAGAAGGAAGAAGAGGGAAGGGAAACACAGAGCGGGGAGAAGGGAAAGGTGGAGAACCACGAAAACCACCCAAAAGATGGATGGGGGATGGTTTTCTAAGGACATGGACAGAAACTAGAAAGTACACAATAATGAATACACAAATAATGAAGTCAAAGAATTGTCGTAATTCATTTTTTTTAATTTATTTATTGGGGGGTGTAAATGAGGTCAAATAAAATGGAATTTTGTTTGGTGCATCAGTGTTTTCTTGTTGAACGAAAATGGCGGGTCTGATCTGATCTGGTCCTTTTCTATTTCTGTATGCCTTAATTAAGCTCCTAAATAACTGCTTTAGCTCTCTTAAGATGCGGGCACCATTCGGACCAAAGAGAATATTAGAGATTTTAAGTCTTTGTTAATCCACCTACCCTAATGCATTGTTTGTTTATTCTTAACCCCCCCCCCCCCCCCCCAACTCACACACACACCCCTCCGAAATATAAAAGGAGTAATAATCGAGATTCAACACATTTTTCAAGGTTAATTTTTTTTTCACCTTTGAAGTTTACTATTTTGCAATTCAAATTATAGCCGGAATCGAATCGGTGGAGTGTAATAGTTTAATGTGCAAACGAATGCTAAAAATGTGATCAAATGTTTTTAGTTTCGATAATTATTGTGGATGATGTTAAAGGGTCATTCAATCCAACTGACTTGTGCTTTTTAGAATTCATTTCCGATTCTTAAACAAGACAACTCATATTTGAGTTGTCGAGATCAAAATTTGAATAAAAGAGTTATCAACATTTCTTATGCCTTTGATCTTTCACAGTATTCACCTCTTTTTATCTAAAATAATAGTGTAAAACATAGACAAAACCTTTTTCTACTCAAATATCTTTAAAACCCAACTTATATAATTTATTTATTTGATGATTTTCTAAGAAATATGTTTATGTTCTTTACTTAATAAGGTCCAAGAACATTACAACTGTGTCATCCCTCCCAACTGTCAAGAGTCATTGTTTGCTCATTCGTGCTATCCACAGAATAATCATATCAATTATTGTTCAGATTTGCTACCAAATGGAGAATTGAAGTCAGATTCTTTCCAAATCATGCCATGGTGTTCATTTCAGAATCATTCCTTAATTAGTAATAAACTATGTTTAGCCACCCACCCACACACACACATATTAGATATATGTGCGCGCGCGCGCGCCTTTCCTGATCTGCTGCCTGTGACACCACCTTTCATTTGGTACCTTTGGAAAATCCAACCTAATTCTTATGTAAATATTAGGAAAAGAGAAAAGTTGGAGCCACGTCTTGTAAAGGTGTTGCTTGTTCTGCAACACAGCTGAACTTCTATGGTACCCGAACTAGGAGATGGTGTTAGTCATTTTCAGACAGCCTTGTGCTTTTCATGGTAATAAAGATCATTACGAGTTCCTTCCTTAAGAAAAAAAGAAGAAAAATGACTTCAATTGCAGTTCTTATGTTTGATTCTGAATATTTACAAGGTTTTTTGATTGATCGTTGAGGCCACGGGTATCATGTTCATGACAAGTTATCCTCCCAAGTTAGTAGAATTAGACCCTGCATTTCAATAAAACACATGAAGGAGAGACTAAAAGAGAAAAAGGGCTATTCTATAAATATTTAATTGTTTTAGATAGTCAAAATCAATGATTTGAAACAACTGAGAGTTCACTCTTAGTGGGTATTTTCAGTAGCTTACTTAAGGGTGCTCCAAATCAATGTTGTTAGAACATAACCAGACAATTCAACCTTGGAGTGCATATCATTTCTGAAATATGTCATTTAAATCCAGGGTTTTGTTACGTCCAACAAAGAAAATCAGTTTATAAAAACCGACGAATAAGATTTTATGTCATCTTATCTCTAACTTTAATCACAATGAGGAAAACAATAACTCACAAATTTGCCCAAATTTATGAGGATTGGAAGTAAGATCTGCTTTAAAGGGACAAAGGAAGTATGATTGGATGGTTGAACTAAAAGTTGTCAAATTCAATTAGAGTCAATGCCTGATTGGCTGGCTGCTGGCCTACGGGTTTCTTAATTGCTACACAAAATAAGAATAGCAACATTCTGGTTGGAGAGAATGTTATGACATTGTACCAGTTGTCCAAACAACCTCTTCTTCCATGATATTGGAAGTAAGATCTCTTGCTATTGGCTTGTCTTCGATGATGATGATGATGATGATAGCTTAAGAAGCTAACCAATAATCAATATACCATCTGACCTGTGCAACTTTATTAGTCACAACCTCTTCTTCCATGAAAATGACTGGAAATCTCTGTATACCTTATTTCGCCCATTTTTCACGTCCGAAAATTGATCGATATCCAAATATTTAAACTACGAGAAAAAATCATTCAAAACAGTGCGGACAATTGAGAGAATTTTCATACAACGTATTCATGCCACGTGATATAATCATGCTCTTAGTTCCAAAAGTTGGTTAGTTCGCCGCTTTTCAAATGACCGCGAGCAACGAGCCATGGGTCGTTTTATTTCTATTTTGGATTGGAAGGAGCAGTTTTGAGGGGTCAATAAACATGTATTCCTGTGAATTATTTACTACAGGTTATTTTTCTTTTATTATGATTTCCAACTCGTTATGATGGAGCCTTACCATTATCAAACCCAGCTTCAATTCTAGGCCAAGCCCAACGAACCTTACACCATAACCAGAGGAAATCCTCTGGGCCATTTTACATTAATATACCAAACCCAGCATTGGGCTTTGACCGGTCCATTGAAGTTTGAACCCATTCTTGGGTTGAGCAAGGGCAGAAGCCACCAGTGCCAGGCAGGCCCCAAAAGTGACCAACTAAGCTCTCCCAGGCCCAGCCACGTCTCTAGATTTTGAGATTAGGGCCGGATAAAAGTTACAGCCCATTCTCGGGTTTGCCCACCAAGGCCCGGAGGCTCCTACACGTGGCACAACATGGACTGTAGATGGGTTATCCGCCATCCCAGCCGTCGACTACCAACTAAGCCCCAGTACTTTTTAGTCTTCAATTCCAAATCTCTTCTTCCGATTTTCTCTAGCGGTTGCAAAAGGAACCCACGAAAGCATTTAAAAACTAACAAAAGCTCTTGTACAAAAATAAGTAAGTTGTTATAGAGACTGGCAATTAAAGTTTTTATAATTTAGGAATGTTTTATTTTTTTGTCAAAATGTACAAATGTCCCATGATTGATTCCCCTTGTATATTGACAAAGACCTACTTTACTTTTTTTTTTTTAATGTAATTTTAGTTTTCGAATAACACTTATATCTTAGTATTTGTTCAAACTGATTGAACTGAACTGTCCAAATTAATAATTTTTTATTTGGTTCAGTTCAAAAGTTTTCAAACCAATGAGCAATGTTTCAGTTTGCGAACTCCAAATCTAAATCGAATTAAACCATGCTCACCTTTACAGTCTCAACCCCTGATCCCCAGGTCTTTTTTACCAAATCTGACATCCACGAGTGCTTCTTGTTTATTTCTCTTGCCTATACTCTTGGTTTTTACTACTAAAAAAATGACATTTTTCCTTAGTCCATCGTATAGCCATGATTATGAATTGTCAGCTAAAATGTGCTTCTTGAAGTATCTTATATTTGGATAAGAAATCATTACTCAAAAACACATTACTAAGAATAATCATTGTTTTTACATTTTTTTTGTTCTTGAACCATGGTGGTGTTTCCATGACATTTTTTAACCAGATAGATCACACTAGATGTTCTTCTCAATTTCGCTAAAACTTTGATCATCTTTACACATCATAAAGAAGAATGAAGATCTAGATTGAAACCAATAAAATAACCCTAGAGGGGGGGTGAATAGGGTTTTAAGACTACTTTAAAACTTAACAAACAACAAGCCTCAATCTCAATAACTTAAATGAGCAAACAACCAATCTCAACACAAATATAAGATGATAATGTAAAGAGAGAAGGGTTTAGAGATACTTGACAAGGAGAATTAAATGGTTCGGCTTGATATACCCACAAACCTACGTCCACCCCTTCAAGGAAGTCCCTTGAAAGGCCCTAGAATTCACTAGTATGATCTTCCTTACGGGTCAAGATCGAACCTCTTACAATCCCTTGATGCTATGCCACATCAAGAACAAGCTTTGACAAACTCAAAGCTCCAAAGCTTGACAACCCCAAGCTTTGATACAAGAACCTTTCAATGAAGAAATGTGTACAAGATTTCACTCTCAAGAAGTAGATGAGTACAAATTTAAGCACTAGAACAAGAGAGATGAGTGTATGATGACTTATGAAAGTGTATATTTCTCAAATGTAAGCTCACAATAAATGCTCTCTTGAAAAGGATGAGAAATCAATGAAACAAGAGAGATTTGAACAATTGCTTTGATCTTTGAGAATATGAAAGATAAGAGAGCTTTGAATGCAATTGATGAATCAAAACTATGCCCAAGATGAGTATTTATAGAGGTGGGAAAGAATATGACCGTTTGGAGTTAGGTGGTGCATTAAATGCGCCAAACGGCTATTGCAGTCGACTGCAATGTCCCATTGCAGTCGACTGTATTCCCAAAGTAGCCGTTGGAAATTCAAATTTCCAACTTGCAGTCGACTGTAATCCAATGCAGTCGACTGTAATAGGCTACTGGAAGTATTGCAGTCGACTGCATTCCAATGCAGTCGACTGTAATACCTCACTGCCCAAGTTGCAGTCGACTGCAATCCAATGCAGTCGACTGCATTCCAGAAAATGCAGTTTCTTAGTTTTTAAAGAATGAAAAACTTTTATGCATGCAAGGGAAACCTATGGGCAAATTCTAGGTATACAGTCATCGTAACGATCATCTCTCTACGTCTAGTTTACAAAGAAGGAAATAAAGCATAGTAAAGTTCAATCGACGAAATCCTTCTTTGATGCGTTCCGTTGAGAGTCTTTAAACGATTTGCTCGTCTAATTTTCCATTTGCATGAGTGTGAGATTGTTCCTATTGCTTCATCAACTCAATGCATGTTAGACAGCATAATCATCAATGTTAGTTATCATCAAAATCAAATATAATCTTAGGTTAAATAACCGTAGGGTTAACAATCTCCCCCTTTTTGATGATGACAAACATTGATTCAAATAATATGAGATATATAAGATAATGAACGCAAAGAAGCATGATTCAAATCATAAAAGGCTCCCCCTATCTTAAGCAATATAGGGCTCCCCCTAACTCATGTAATATATGCTCATATATCAAATCCACATGAATCAACAATATTCAACAATATTTTCTCCCCCTTTTGACATCATTAAAAAAGATCAAGGGTGTGTGTGAAAGTGATCAACTTATGTATCCATCCATGGATAATCAATATAGCCAACAAGGGCATTTAAACAAAAAAGTAAATACTTGAATAACCATCAAAAGGTGTACCAAGCACATGTATGAAAATAGCACATAAATTTTAAACCAGCGGCAGGAAGATAAGCGTGAATTAAGAGTGCTAATGCAATACTAAGAGTAGGATCCATGATAAGTTTTTGAGATACATAATTGAGTTTGATAAGCATAAATAAAAAGACATAAAGCATGCCCTAATGCCTAAGGACCCGATGGTGGAGGAGGGGGATGAAAGATGTCCTCCTCGGGACACTGAATCCCACAATGATCCTCCATGCGAGAAAGGCGTCGACTGAGCTGGCTGTGAGCAAGATCCATCCGACTGAAACCGGCATGCATATGCTGTTGCATCATATCTAAGCGTGTGAGGATCGCTTCATATCCGGAAGTAGAAGGACCGGAAGAAGTGCCCGCCTCATGTGTACTCGGAATGATCAACGGAGGTGGATCACGATCAAAACCATCACCGGCATCTCCCCCAGCATCATCATCAGCATCAGCAGCATCATCATCACCATCAGCATCATCATCATCACCATCATCATCAGCCTCATCATCATCATCATCATCATCAACAATGACATTTTCCAATTCAGGCTCAGGTAATAAACGGTTACGATCATCTAAAAGGCCCTTCCTACGAAGAGTAGAGCAGTCTAGTACGATGTGCCTAGTAACCTCAATATACTCACCCAGAAGAGGTATGTCAAAGGCAGCAAGAATGTGAGTGAGTAGGAGGCCATAAGGTATAGCTAAGGCAGGATGTGAGGCGCTCCTAATCATGTTTAACATGATGAGACGAGGGAGGTTAAGCGGTGTGCCTGAGCGAAAGAAGGTCAAGAGCTGAACGTCTAAGTAAGAGACGAGTGAAAGACCGCCAGTTCGAGGAATGACGTTATGAGCGATGATATGATGGAACAGACGAGAGAGAGGAGGTAGGTCACGTAGGCTGGGTTTGCTCGCAACCCGAACCTGTCGACAATGAAGTGTGTGTCGAAGCTGTTCCTCAATAGAAAAAGGTCGGTCAAACCAATGTGACTGACCAGCGACAGGGATCATGTCTAACGAGAAAGAGAAGCCACTATCGGGGAGGTCTAGAAGAGTGGCTAGACGTGATTGTGAGAATGAAATGCGGCGTCCAAAAACATAGGAGGTGAGGGTACATGACTCAGAGGAAATGTTCCAAGTCAAATTCGCATAAAATAAGCGGATTGCATCAGGATAATATAGAATAGTGTTCCTATCGGTGAGGCGATCTAGATAACAATCCTGAAGGCATCTAAGTACACCTATGTTAAAAAGGAATGGAGTATCCAGTCGCAAACCTGGAGTCAAAGGTGAAGAGAGTTGTGCAGAAAAGCGATCGGCAGCCTCGCGGTTCCGATATCGATTTTGATCAAACTCGACCGCGATAGGCTCGGGCTCGGGCTCAGGTGCAGCTCGTGAGCGAGATGAACTGGCACGTGCACGTTTCTCTCTTGCCATACTTGAAATAATCTAAACAGAGAAATAATAAATGTAAGATAAAAGAATAAAAAAAATGAATTTTTTTTTTATTTTTTTTTTATTTTTAAGATAAACCCTAATTTATGCAATTTTGGGAAAAATTCAATTTTGGACAAATTGAATGAAATTAACCACGTACAATCGAGTAATAGACATAACTAAGCATGAATCAAATGATGAAACATGCAATTGCATAAACAATTTGAAGAAATTTTGACAAATGAAGAACCCTAGTTTATGAAAATTGGGGAAATTCAAATTTTGCATGAATGCAAGTAATTAAACTATGTAGAATCATGTAATAAGCATCCCTAAAGATGAATCAAGCATTAAATCATATAGAAGCATGCTAAATTGAAGTAGATCTTGAAGAAATAATCTATAGAGAGCAATTCGAATTTCAACCGATTATGAACAATGTAGATGAAATGGATTAGAGAAAGTATGTAAATCATGAAGTAGAATGAGATTTGGGAGGATTTACGTACCAATTTCAAGCCAAACGGAGGAGAATTGAGTCCAAGGAGAGATGAGAACCTTTTTTCGAAGAGAGAAGGAGTAGAGAGAGAAAGATTCTGCAGAAGAAGAGATCTGGGCACGATTTATGCCCTTCCCCCGTAATGCAGTCGACTGCATTCCCCAATGCAGTCGACTGTATTGACCAATGCAGTCGACTTCAATGCACAAAGTCAATCAGTCCAAAAAAAAACAGATTATACATATGTATATAGCAATAAAAGTGTGCAAATATATTTTTTTTATTTTTAAGATAGATAGATATCAATAAAACCAACGATGTTTGGAAAGGAAAAATTAACCAAAGCATGCTATAAGCATATGAGATAATGCTCAAGCATGTAACTAGCACAAAAATAACCTAGTCACATAGGTGAAGATATGCCAAGTTCTCTTCTAAGAGCGGTAAACCTCTTTGCATCTAACGGTTTAGTGAAGATGTCCGCTAGTTGGTGATTTGTGTCCACGAAATCTAGAACAATATCACCCTTTTGCACATGATCACGGATAAAATGGTGTTTGATTTCTATGTGCTTAGTGCGTGAATGTTGGATGGGATTTTTGCTCAAATCAATGGCACTAGTGTTGTCGCATAGGATAGGTATGTGATCATACTTGAGTCCAAAATCCAAAAGGGTTTGTTTCATCCAAAGAATTTGTGCACAACAAGCACCAACCGCCATATATTCGGCTTCGGTGGTAGAGAGTGCAACCGAGTTTTGCTTTTTGGAACTCCAAGAAACAAGAGAATGTCCTAGGAATTGGCAACCACCACTAGTACTTTTTCGCTCGGTTTTACAACCGGCAAAATCGGCGTCGGAGTAACCAACTAGGTCAAAAAATGATGTGTTTCTAGGAAACCATAACCCTAAATCGTGAGTGCCCTTAAGATATCTAAGGATTCTCTTTACGGCAACTAAATGAGATTCCTTAGGACAAGCTTGAAATCTAGCACATAAACAAACACTAAACATTATGTCGGGTCTACTTGCGGTAAGGTAAAGAAGTGATCCGATCATACCTCGATAGCGTTTAATATCAACATCCTTACCCTTTTCATCTTTATCAAGCTTTAATGAAGAGCTCATTGGAGTGTCAAAAGCATTTGATGCTTCCATGTCGAATCTCTTGAGTAGCTCTTTGGTGTATTTGGCTTGGTTGATAAAGATTCCATCCTCGCTTTGTTTGATTTGCAATCCAAGGAAGAAGGTGAGTTCTCCCATCATGCTCATTTCAAACTCCTTACTCATACAAGAAGCAAACTCTTCGCACAAGGATCCATTAGTAGCACCAAATATAATGTCATCAACATAAATTTGCACCAACAATAAGTCCTTGCCCTTAGATTTGATAAACAAAGTGGTGTCAAGTTTTCCTCTTGAAAAACCATTTTCTAAAAGAAAACTACTTAGCCTTTCATACCAAGCTCTAGGAGCTTGTTTTAAACCATAAAGAGCTTTGCTAAGCTTGAAAACATGGTTTGGAAATTTTTCATGCTCAAAGCCGGGAGGTTGAGCCACATAAACCTCCTCCGAAATAAAATCATTTAGAAAAGCACTCTTGACATCCATTTGAAAGAGTTTAAAATCTCTATAGCAAGCAAAAGCTAAAAGCATTCTAATAGATTCAAGTCTAGCTACCGGTGCATAAGTTTCATCAAAATCAATTCCTTCCTCTTGGTTATAACCTTGGGCTACTAATCTAGCCTTGTTTCTAACCACGATTCCGGATTCATCAAGTTTGTTTCTAAATACCCATTTTGTGCCTATAATCCTATAGTTTTGAGGTTTAGGCACAAGGGTCCAAACTTGATTTCTTTCAAATTGAACTAGCTCTTCTTGCATAGCAAGCATCCAAGATTCATGATGTAGAGCTTCGGAGAAGTTCTTTGGTTCAATTTGGGAAAGAAATGCTAAATTAACATGTTGTTGAAGAGAGTGTCGAGTTCTTACCCCACTCGAAGGATTACCTAAGATTTGATCGCTTGGATGATCCTTTTTGTAAGTCCAATCTTTTGGTAATTCTTGAGAGTAGTCCGAGTTTGAAACATCATTGCTTGCTTCCTTGTCTTCCTCTTGAGAGCTTGATTGTTGTTCTTCTTGAATAATTTCTTTGTGGTTGTCTTGTATTGTTTCACTTATATCCAAAGTTCTCATGTCAATGTCCACATCATCTACATTAACAATGTTAGTCCTCCGAAGAAAAGGATTAGTCTCATCAAAAGTAACATTAATGGATTCTTCAACAACCAAAGTACTTTTGTTATAGACTCTATATGCCATACTATTATTGGAGTAGCCAAGAAAAATACCCTCAAATGTTTTGGAATCAAATTTACTAAGGTGATCCTTGGTATTTAAAATAAAGCATTTGCAACCAAAAACTTAAAAAAGCTCACCTTAGGTTTCTTATCATTAAAAAGCTCATAAGGGGTTTTTAACAAAATTTTTCGCAAGATAACTCTATTGAGAACAAAACAAGCACAATTGACCGCCTCCGCCCAAAAGTACTTAGGTAAACCATATTCGTTAAGCATTGTTCTTGCCGCTTCTTGCAAAGACCTATTCTTTCTTTCGGCAACACCATTTTGTTGAGGAGTTCTAGGAGCCGAAAAATTATGTGATATCCCAAAGTCATCACACAAGGCTCCTATTTTTGAATTTTCAAATTCTCTACCATGATCACTTCGAATATTGGATATCAAATATCCTTTTAGATTTTGAATACGTTTTGCAAATGAAGTGAACACATTTAGAGATTCATCTTTGGTGGCCAAAAAGAAAGTCCAAGTATAGCGAGAATAGTCATCAACAATAACAAAACAATATGATTTACCACCAAGACTAGTAGTAGGGATTGGTCCAAATAAATCCATATGAAGTAATTGCAAGGGTCTAGAAGTAGATACCATTTTCTTCGGTTTGTGAGAGACTTTCTTTTGCTTACCCATTTGACAAGCATCACATACTTTGTCTTTCTCAAACTTGATCTTCGGGAGTCCCCTCACAAGTTCTTTGCTTGAAATATCCTTTAAATGCTCCATATGCATGTGTCCAAGTCTTCGATGCCAAAGCCAAGATGTCTCACTAATAGCACTAAGACACTTGACATCTTGGTTAGCTAGATCATTCAATTTAATAGAGTAAACATTGTCATCTCTATTTCCTACCAAAATAGTTTCATTATTCTTCAAGGATTGTATAGTGCAATGAGAAGCCTCAAAGATTACTCTAAAACCTTTATCACTAAATTGACTAATACTTAGCAAATTATGCTTCAAACCTTCAACATATAACACATTCTCAATTGAATGTGGTTCCTTACCTATAGTTCCTTTACCTTTGATTTTTCCTTGTGCGTTGTCACCAAAGGTCACTTTTCCTCCTTCTATAAGATCAATTGAGGTGAAAAGAGATATGTTGCCGGTCATATGTCTTGAGCATCCACTATCAAGAATCCACTTCTTGCTACTAGATTTTGCTTTGAGACATACCTATAAACACAAATCAAGTAGTGACTTTTGGTACCCATATTTTCTTGGGTCCTTGGGTGTTAGTCTTACATTTGTAATCTTGACCTTTCACAACCCACATCTTCTTTCTACCTCTAACATAAACAATTCTATAAGGACAATAATTAGTCGTATGCCCTTTCTTGTTGCACCAACCACAATGTGTAAATGGTGTGCAATAGTTCTTTGGTTGTTTTGAATGAGTATTCAACCTAGCTTGTTGTTGAAAGATTTTAGGAGGTAAGGCCAAGGGATCTAATCCAAGACCACCTTTGTTTAGGCCAAATCTTTGGCGTCCAAGCATGACATCCAAATTGTTTTGACCATCAACAAATTTTTGAAGACATTTTTTCAAATCACAAATCTCAAGTTTTAAATCTTCATTTTGCTTTTCTAAAACCAAAGTTTTGCAAGAGATTTGTTTTGAGCTAGGAGTGTTAGCAATCAATTCAACCAAGTCATTATTCACATGTTTTACATATAAATGATTGGAAATGCAATCATTCTTGGCATGCAACTCAATATTTTCCACTCTCAACTTCTCAATTTGCTTATTAGCCTCAAGGAGTTTTTTTGATAAAATAATATTTTTCTTAAAAATTTTCTTGGATTCCTCATATAGGCTATCATAAGCATCTTCGAAGCTTTCACTATCACTATCACTACCGGAAGAAGAGCTTACCTCATCATTTGCCATGAAGCACACATTTGCTTGTTCGTTCTTCTCAACATCTTCATCACTTGAATCGAAGTCACTCCAAGTTGGAGTATGTTCGGCATTCATTGCTTTTTCCTTCTCTTTGTTCTCTTTCTTGGAGAGTTGTCTCCTTTTAACTCTTTCCCATACATCTCTTCTTTCCTTCTTTTCTCTTTTGTATATAGGACAATCCATCTTCATGTGTCCCGGCTTGTGGCATTTGTAGCAAAGCTTCTCTTCATTGCTAGCATTTTGTTGCCTTCTCCCACCATTCCTTCTAAACCTCATGAACTTTTTGAAGTTCTTTGCAATCATTGCAACATCCTCTTCATCAAATTCTTCTTCATCATCGCTTGACTCAAGGTTTGAAGATGAAGCTTTAAGAGCAATTGATGTAGGCTTCTTCTTGACGTCCTCTTGATCAAAGGTCTTGAGTTGCATTTCGTACGTCATGAGTGAGCACATCAATTCATCAAGAGGAAAGATGTTGAGATTCTTTGATTCTTGGATGGCGGTGATCTTTGCATCCCAAGCTCTTGGTAAGGACCTAATCACTTTTCTTACAAGATCACCATTAGTGAATTCCTTGCCCAATTGCTTCAAAGGGTTTACAATGTTAGTGAAACGAGTATTCATATCCGTAACGGATTCATTTGGAAGCATATGGAATAACTCATAATCTCTAAACAATAAGTTCATCTTGGAATCTCTAAGGAGAGAAGTTCCTTCATGAGTAACTTGAAGAGTATCCCAAATACTCTTAGCGGAATTACACATAATGACTCTATTGAGTTCATTAGTGTCTAAAGCACAAACAAGACAATTTTTCGCTCTAGCATTCATACAAATCATCTTTTTATCATGATCACTATACTCCGATTTGGATTTTGGCTCTTCAACCTTGTCAACCACCTTTATCGGAACGTATGGGCCATTCTCAACAATATCCCACATCTCGTAGTCTTGAGACTCTAAGTAGATTTTCATCTTAACTTTCCACACACTATAATTGGTCCCATTAAACAATGGAGGCCTAGTGGTAGAACTACCCTCCATACCCCCAACGTAAGCCATGATCGATTAACTCTCTTGGCGTTACCCAATATAACAAGAGCCGAGGCTCTGATACCACTTGAAACCAATAAAATAACCCTAGAGGGGGGGGGGGGGTGAATAGGGTTTTAAGACTACTTTAAAACTTAACAAACAACAAGCCTCAATCTCAATAACTTAAATGAGCAAACAACCAATCTCAACACAAATATAAGATGATAATGTAAAGAGAGAAGGGTTTAGAGATACTTGACAAGGAGAATTAAATGGTTCGGCTTGATATACCCACAAGCCTACGTCCACCCCTTCAAGGAAGTCCCTTGAAAGGCCCTAGAATCCACTAGTATGATCTTCCTTACGGGTCAAGATCGAACCTCTTACAATCCCTTGATGCTATGCCCACATCAAGAACAAGCTTTGACAAACCCAAAGCTCCAAAGCTTGACAACCCCAAGCTTTGATACAAGAACCTTTCAATGAAGAAATGTGTACAAGATTTCACTCTCAAGAAGTAGATGAGTACAAGTTTAAGCACTAGAACAAGAGAGATGAGTGTATGATGACTTATGAAAGTGTATATCTCTCAAATGTAAGCTCACAATAAATGCTCTCTTGAAAAGGATGAGAAATCAATGAAACAAGAGAGATTTGAACAATTGCTTTGATCTTTGAGAATATGAAAGATAAGAGAGCTTTGAATGCAATTGATGAATCAAAACTATGCCCAAGATGAGTATTTATAGAGGTGGGAAAGAATATGACCGTTTGGAGTTAGGTGGTGCATTAAATGCGCCAAACGGCTATTGCAGTCGACTGCAATGTCCCATTGCAGTCGACTGTATTCCCAAAGTAGCCGTTGGAAATTCAAATTTCCAACTTGCAGTCGACTGTAATCCAATGCAGTCGATTGTAATAGGCTACTGGAAGTATTGCAGTCGACTGCATTCCAATGCAGTCGACTGTAATACCTCACTGCCCAAGTTGCAGTCGACTGCAATCCAATGCAGTCGACTGCATTCCAGAAAATGCAGTTTCTTAGTTTTCAAAGAATGAAAAACTTTTATGCATGCAAGGGAAACCTATGGGCAAATTCTAGGTATACAGTCATCGTAACGATCATCTCTCTACGTCTAGTTTACAAAGAAGGAAATAAAGCATAGTAAAGTTCAATCGACGAAATCCTTCTTTGATGCGTTCCGTTGAGAGTCTTTAAACGATTTGCTCGTCTAATTTTCCATTTGCATGAGTGTGAGATTGTTCCTATTGCTTCATCAACTCAATGCATGTTAGACAGCATAATCATCAATGTTAGTTATCATCAAAATCAAATATAATCCTAGGTTAAATAACCGTAGGGTTAACATGGATGCTAGCGTGACCAAGTGGTTTACAACTTACATAAAAATATAGAGGAAGAAGAGGTTCAGAATAGGAAAGCAATGAAAGAGGTAGAATGCCAACTGAACCAAAAGAGTTCGAAATTTTCAGACCGATGGATATCGCCAAAGTTTGCGGTTTGACCTTCAAACCTGAATCAAATTGAACTGCACTTAATTCTTCGGTCTCAAACTCTGAGTAAAGCCGGTATCGATTCCCAGGTCTTTTGTACCGCGTCAAGTGGTGTAATGATATAAAATAAAATCTGACATCCACGAGTGTATCTGGTTTATTTCTCCTCCCTAAACTTTTGAAAAAAAATAAAAAAATAAATTAACATGACATTCTTCCTTTATCCATCATATAGCGATGAATATGAATTGTCACCTAGAGATTTGCTTCTTGAAGTATCAACATTTGGATAAAAATCATCATTCAAAAACTCATCTTCAATATCGATCGTTTTTCAATAAAACTTAAATTTTTCCTTCTGAAAAAAAAAATAAAGGAGAGTGAAGCAAACCGCTATGGTGAAATCGGTAGACACGCTGCTCTTAGGATGGAAATGAAAATATTTTTCTCCCTTTGGATAAAGAAATGCAAAGCAATGAAACAAATGGAATGCCAAGAAAGCCATGGCCAACACAAGAGAACACAAATCTTAAAGGACAGTTGGTAATTTGCCCCGCCATTCTTTCGGTTACATAGAGGATGAGGTTCTACATGACTTGGTCTTCACTAAATTCAAGACTATCATCCCCCCAACTTCCTTTTGCTTGTTTTCCTCAATCACCCTTTTCTATACTGTCCACCACACACTGCTAGCTGCAGGCACAAAAACTGGTCATTCCAGCATGTCCATGGAAGTTCTATTGAAAGAGTTGATCTTTGCTGTCACCTTGTTTTTCTTCACAAATTTTGTTTGTAGAGGTCAGGATTATGATGGTGGTAATAGTCCGCCCGCGGCTCCTCCCCATGAAGCTGATAACTGCAATGGAATTTTTCTGTCATATATATTCATGTCTAGAGAAAAGGAGTATCCCCACGTGAAGAACGCGACTGCACAGGCGTGGGCGTTTAAATCTACCGTGACAATAATGAATACGGGCATTTATGATCTCAAAGAATGGAAGATGTTCATTGGCTTTCAACACCAAGAGCTTCTGGTCTCCGCTAGTAATGCAGTACTGGTGGATGGGAATGAGCTTCCAGCTCCGGTTGGGACTAATGGCACTTATCTGTCCGGCTTTCCTCAGACGGATTTGAAAACTTCGATTGAAACTGCAGGAGATCTGACACAAATTCAGGTGCAAGTCCAATTGACCGGCACTCAGTTCGGGATCAAGCCACCCGGGGTTCCAATGCCAAAGACAATTCGTCTTGCCAATGATGGATTCAAGTGTCCTGCACCAACTCGCCATGGTAAGTACTAAAAACAAGTTGCTCTAATTAGGGCATTGGTACGCTTGCTGAACAAAAAAAATCTAGAGATGGCTTTTGATATAATTGCTTTGATCTGCACAAAGGTTGTTGTGAAGACTCCTACACACCGTGTGCTCCATTGTCAATTTGCCTGCTGTGGCACATCAGTTGTTCTGCTAGTCTTATTTGACAATGTTTTTGCACCTTTTGCATTCTAAGATCTTTTGTTGATTTTCATTTTGGTTTGGTAGCAAGCTCGATGTATGTATGCTGTCTGAGGGATCCGAAAGTCAAGGTCAAGAACATTACAACGAAGTATTTTCCTCGCCAGGATGGCGGTCTGTCATTATCCTACGACTTTATCCAAGTCTATGACAACAACTATCTTGCTCAGGTAACGATTGAAAATAACAACCCTTTGGGACGACTAGACCATTGGAACTTAACTTGGGAATGGATGAGAGGGGAGTTCATATACACAATGAGAGGGGCATACACTCATCAGAAAGACTATTCAGACTGCATATATGGTGTAGCAGGACAATACTACCAAGACTTTGACTTTTCTCAAGTCATGAATTGCCAAAAGAAGCCGGTCATTGCTGATCTGCCTCCTGATAGGGCAAAAGATGAAAAAATTGGTAACTTACCATACTGCTGTAGAAATGGTAGTCTCTTGCCAACCATCATGAATGCAACCAAAGCCAGGTCCATTTTTCAAGTACAAGTCTATAAGCTTCCACCAGACTTGAATAAAACCGCGCTTTATCCTCCTGAAAACTGGAAAATAATTGGTGTTGTTAATCCAGACTATAAATGTGGGACACATCTACGAGTAGATGCAACCGAGTTTCCTGATCCGAGTGGACTTCAGGCAACCACCTCGGCCATTGCAAGCTGGCAAGTGGTATGCAATATAACACGGCCAAAGATAAGAGAAAATCATTGTTGCGTATCGTTCTCTGCTTACTTTAATGAGTCTGTCATACCCTGCAATACTTGTGGTTGTGGTGATACCAAAAACTGCAATCCAAATGTCCCTCCATTGCTTCTCCCTCCAGAAACCCTTCTTGTTCCTTTCGAGAATAGAACATTAAAGGCTGTACATTGGGCGAGGATAAAACACTATAATGTTCCCAGGCCACTACCTTGTGGTGACCATTGTGGCGTTAGCATAAACTGGCACATCGTCAGCAATTATAGGAACGGGTGGACTGCCCGGATTACTCTTTTGAATTGGGAGGAAATCAACTTTGAGGACTGGTTTGTCGCAGTTCAAATGAAGAACGCAGCTCCTGGTTTTGAAAAGGCTTATTCTTTCAATGGAACGTTGCTTGAGGACCTAAATGACACCATCTTCTTAAAAGGCTTGCTGGGCTTGAATTATTTGATCGGGGAAACAAATGGAACCAATCCAGCAAGAGATCCGAAAGTACCTGGTAAGCAACAATCAGTAATTATGTTTACTAAGAAAAGAACACATGGAATCGATGTTGTCAAAGGAGATGGATTCCCTTCAAGGCTGTATTTCAATGGGGAAGAATGTGCACTGCCTTCACATTTTCCAAAAGCAGAAGCGAATAAAGATCATACAAACCTAGTATTGGTAGTTTTATTAGTACTTTTAACATTTTCCCTGATAGCATATCCCCTACAATGACAAAGGATCAGGTTTTGTTCTGTATTTTGGTAGATCAGTTCCTAGGTTTGGTTTACTGCTTAGGTCTAGGATATGAGATGCTGTAAGATGTCAAAGTTGACAATCGACCATATCAGATTTTCACCTTGGTACATCTCTTGCTCTGTTATGCCAATAGTCCTTTCTACATTTTACCAAATGCAGTCCCATACTGTGCCCTTAACATATGCTAAATCAACAAGGAAGCAACAGAAAACGTAAACTGACGAGTTCGCGGACTATTACATAGTATTGACCATCCTCTGAAAAACTTGGCAAAGCCTAAAACAACATAATTGGGGAACATAGTATTGACCATCTCCTTTGTTCTCATCTCTATGACAATAACAAGAAATGCCCTGTACACGTCTGGTGAAATAAGTTCACTGTCAGCATTACTTTTAAGTACAACCTTGTAAGCATCCCCAGCTTTGCCTTATTCTGTGGACTCGTACAGTTTTTAACTCAATAGTCCGACTTCCTGAGAACCACAGCTTTCATGGGGCAATGCTGTAAGCTTCCCAGAGGCCTAAAAATATGTTTTGGTGTCACAGCACTTCTTATAATCATTCTTCTCGCAGTCGCCACGGTCCTATTTCTTACCATCTTAAAGCCTAAACAACCCAGAATCACCACTCCTGCTGTTTACCTTGAATACTTCAAATGGGAGCCATTCCCATTCCACTTAAACGTGACGCTAGGAATTATTGTCACGATTGATAACCGAAATTATGGAAGCTACAAGTACGAAAATAGCACCGCGTACATGAGCTATCATGGCAGTGTCACGGCTGAAGCGCCGATTGGCGAAGACACGATTCCAGCCAGGGGGAAGCACAATATAAGCACGAACATCCTAATCCAAGGTGAGAAAATGGTCGAAAATCCTAACTTTGTGATCGATCTCGCTACCGGGTGCTTGAATCTCACTTCTTCCACCACTTTGCATGGAAAAGCAACCGTGTTGAAGTTGTTCAAGATGAAGGCCACTAGTTATTGCAATTGTAACATTTCTGTACTTGTTGAAACTCTGAATGTCACTTCTGTCTGCAGTTCTAAAGTCAAGTTCTGATCTCCTCCCCTACCTGTAACAAAACTACAGGTTAATTCCTTCTGATTTGTTTTAGAAGACCTAGGAATCATGATTAAATTCCAAAGAATAAGAAACATATATTTACATGAAAAGTATTATAGGTTGAACAAGACTTTAGCTTCCAACTTCTCATTAGGCCATTTAGCCTTGTTTTTGTGTGTGTGTGTGTGTGTTATTTGACTTAAAAACTGTTCATAAATTCCATTTGTTGTTTATTCAATCTTTTGTTTTTCGGTTCTGAAATACAAACTTTTAAGGACCATTTTATCCAAAAACATAAGGGACCATTTTTTTTGCAGATAATGACTAGTAAGATCATTATATCTCATTCTCTAGCTAACTCAGAGATGGCCCAATCCGCATCAATCTTTTGAAGGGGTCGTTAGGCCCATGGACCATGACTTGATTCAGTTTCGAGGCATG
This sequence comes from Escallonia herrerae, assembly GCA_033070095.1. Lineage (NCBI taxonomy): Eukaryota > Viridiplantae > Streptophyta > Magnoliopsida > Escalloniales > Escalloniaceae > Escallonia > Escallonia herrerae. Next base: position 53,141 of record JAVXUP010000183.1, on the reverse strand, counting down.
TTAACTCGGCCTAAACTAGGTCCATCCAAATAAATGACCATCTTACCCTTTTATTCGCGTTAAGTTTTATTCTCTTTTTAGGGTTGGGCTACATCTCCCTTCGAAAAATTACTTGGTACGGTGTTACGAAGCTTTTATCGGCTAAAATCGGTAAGAATTGCGTTGCAGTAAATAAATCATGGGCGAAATTACTTTTTTAACTTTTTCGCATTCCGGTAATACAGATATATATATACTAGATAACTCGTCGGTGTCCAATGCTAAGGACCATCAATAACAATGTTTTAATGCCACACATTTGGGCATAATAATAGTGGAGGATAACATGCATATACATTCTTGGGGGACCAACGATAAGAACTAATCACCCCAATAAATTTAGGGTTTGGTTCCGTTTGCTACTTGCAATAATTATTTCTTGATAGTGATTCTTGTTGCCAATCAACAACTTCGACAAAGAATGAATTTCAAAAGATTGGTGTTTACTAAGATTTGAGTGTTCAAGTTGGCATCTTAACTCTCATCATTCAATATTAGAAATATCAATTAGCATTATGAGATTGATGTCATGAATCAGGCTACCCAACAATGGATAGCTTGCCCCTATCTTTCATTATCAATTCAATGTTGATGGCCCTTAAGGTACTGTTGCCATTTCTCATCTGAATTGAGTTCAAGGATGAGGCAAGTTCCCACTTGGTTGATGTGTTGCCAATTAAGACATTGCCAATAATTGAATGAACAAAAAGATCATATATGACACATGGCTGAACTATTCTTTACTTGAAAAGGAATTACTATGTGTCATTACTTTCAAAAGTAATGGAGTAGAGATGCTAATTTCTGATATTGAGATGCACCAAGTTGTCCAAGCTTCTGCCAAAAAAGGGCTTAAATGCTTGCCAGTTGCATTTGTCTATGTTCTGTTGTAGGATTTGCAAAGAAACAGGAGTTAAACACAGCTACACAAAGAAGAAGAGGTCTTCAATCAGCAATTAAACCGTTTAAACCGATTCATTTTGTGAAACCAAATAGACGAACCCGACCGATCACGAACCAATTAATGAACAATGAGTTAGAATTTTCCCCCAACCCGAATATTCGATTCGGTCACCGAACCGTGCCCTAGATAAACACGATTAGAAATATTTAAACTTCAACCCAATATTAGTTACTATAAGTTTTTACCATATCTTGCACATCAGATCATCTAAGTTTGCATTGGCTATAGCTAGGTCTTCCATTTGGGTTAAACTCTCAAATGGCTTTCTGATGCATTCTGCAATATTGCTACATCCGGTCTCTTGGACCAAATCAACTATACTGGAGGTATGAAGAATTCTTCTCAGTCAAGTATGCATGGATTCTGCTCAAACTATTCTTTGCAACTTGCATACTTGATTGAACCTGCTCCTCCTCAGGTTGACTCGTCATGAGAGATACACTTTCTTTTTTATTGACTCAACATCAGCCTAATAGATTCGCCATGGTCTGTTTTGCTAAATCTATATCTTATATATATATATATATATATATATATATATATATATATATATATATATATAAAAGCACGGATGAGGTTAAATGACTAATCTTTTCTTTCCTTAAAGTACCTTTCTCTAATTGATTTTTCCGTAAAAGGTTAAGACTGAGTAAGGGCTTTTTTGACTTATAACATTTCTTTCCTATTAAATGCCCCTTTTTAGAGTTGAGGCTTATTAAAATATAAGGGTATTTATGACTTCTTATACAATATCAAACATTTTCCTAAACTACCCTTATTAGAGAGTACGCTTTTATTACATATAATGTTTATTAAGACTTTTACTCAACAAAAAAAAAAAAAAAAGAAGAAGACCCAACCCTATATTGTCATGCATGGACTCCAAACCCTAACTCACCTTGCCTCCATTCATTTTAAATCACACCCACCAAAGCTCTTCGCGTGATTGCTCCATTGTTCATATTATTGCTCCCTTGTTCAGTAAATATAAGGAGAAAGCTTTAAGGTTGAAGGTACTTTTCTTATGAACAGATTCAATTCATTGGCTTTTGTTCATGCCTTTTTTTTTTTTGAAACGATCATGGGATTGTGTGTATTTATAGTTTTTATGTATGTGCGACTTTGTAACTGATTGTATAATTTTTAGGGCTTTATTATGTGATAACGTATTGTGGGTTTATAATCATGTGCTTCTTTGCATTATTACGTTGTGTTATTTGGGTTTTAATTAATTGTGATCTCTTTAATTTGTTTCGTAAACGGCCATGGTTATAGGTTCTAGGTGGGCACTGCATTCGTGAAACTTCAATATCATGCAGTTATAATTATGGTTTTGTGATTAAAGCAATTGGATTACACCAGGCATTCATGGCCTCCATAATTCCTATGTTTTTGTGGGCACCAAGGCCATGCGTACCAGGAGAGAAAATGTGCTTGGTATTGCCCTGTTAAATTGATGTTTGAAGGTGAATGTCATGTGGCCACTCATGGTAGTCATTGAAAAATTACTCGCATGTTCTCCATGGCATGTGGATGTGAGATTGGGTGTTGGCGGCTGATAGTTTCGAACAGTGATATGGTGGAGGTCTGCCTTGTGATAGGCAGCACTCCAGTTGAAGAGAAGAAGAAGAGCTTATGTTATCTGATCTAAAATAGCTTTGATGAAATCCAACGCCCCAACTTCGTCGATATTATGCGCCTAATTTCATGTGGAACCCTTGTAAGAAAATGGAAATGTAGAGGTAGACAATTTGGTAAACCATTGGTACGTGCGTTATAAAGGCCATTTTTCCATAGCCATAACCCAGATGGGTGTATCCCGTAATCAACATTGTCCAAGATACATCATTGTCAACATACACGCTACCATTCACTCCGTGCTTAACAAGCCATGTCGAGGTAGGATTTGATGATGTTGGTGGCCAGGAATGAGGGGCACTTGGGTTGGAATGGTGGGTTTAAGTAGGTTGAGGAGTTTGATGCCCATTGAAGTGAGTTTCATATTAATGGAGGGATTTGATGGCATTAAGAGGAGGTGGGTAGTAGCTTTCTGGAACTCATTATTTGTCACATGATAACGAGATGGAATGCATGGAAATGAGAGGAGTTGTTTCTATGATGAAAAAAAATCTGTTTCACATCTTGTAAGTTTACTGTTGGTGCTAAAATTTCCATTGCTTACGGTTATGGATGTTGTCAAATGGAAACGTGGCCTTTACAATTACCTCAGCCTGGGAATACTTGAGAGCCAGTGCCCCTGTTGCTCTATGGTACAAGGTGGTCTAGAGCCTTGATTGCATTAACAAATGCTGAACCAAGGCAGATTGCAAAAATGGGGAGTCATTGTGCAGTGCGATGAAAATCAAGAGAGTCAGCAGCATATTTTTTGCAGGCCTTCCTTTCCCTGCATGCAGATCAAGAAGAGATGCCTTCAAAGTAATCTGACGATGGTTAAAACCATTTCCTGGGAGGATCACTCAAGGCAAAATAGCTAATATGCATGTCCTTCGCTACTGCAATGCCGTACCAACTTCCAAATTCCAATTCTATTTACCTGTTATACAACCGCTCAGTCTTAGTAACCAACTACACTTTTCTGGTATAGAACTATAAAAGCTGGCATGGTTTCTTTTTATTTGCATATCACCTATGTTTATCTAGCAGCAGAAATATCATAACTTTTTTGCTGCACTTCTTCCAGTTTGCCTCTTTAGTTGTTAATGTCTTCTCAACTGGCTATCAATTCTTCCACTTCAAATTTTACCCTTTTAAGTTGAAAAGAAAATGACAAAATAAAGAACCTAACACAAAACTCAGTGTCCCAACCAACTAAAGAAAACCATCCTTTCTAATCGGGAATTCAGTCTTGTAAATCAAAAACCAATTCCCTTTAACATAGCCAAAAGGTCAAGACTGATTTTGATTTACATCTGATATCGTTGGTCTACCAGTTGAGAATTTTCAAGCTCATAACCAAATTAATCACCATGGCTACTTGGATAGAAGAGAGTCATTCTAACCCAGCCTAATAGGGTTCGTAGGTCGCAAGTTTTATGCAACCCAATAAATGTTTTTGATGTGTCCCGATGCTTTCGCATAGTTATTAAAGTTCTTAAAGTACCGTTATTTGCATGATAACATGTCTTTCCCATAGTTATTTTCTTTGTGTGTTCCGGTACAACCTGGAATACTATATATTTACATGATAACATGTTCTTGATATGATATTATTTTTATATATATTCCACTCTCATGAGTGATAATATTAGTTGAAACCAAATTCATAAAGACATCAATTTACTTAAGCTCGAATGTTTAATGATTTTTTTTCGCTATTGGAAACTCTAAAGCTTTGATATGCAAGGGGTTAAACGGCTGAACAATTTTTTCTTGAAATACCCTTATCAAATTTAAAAAGTTTTTAAAAATTAGAAGCGTTTTTTTACTTTTAAAAGAGTGAGGTTAAATTATAACCTTTAAGATAAGCTTTGTCACTAAAGAGATTAAAAGTTCAATAAAGCATCTTTTAATAACAACTGAGTATGAATTTGACCAAAAGGGTGAAAATCCAGTCCCACCGTATAAAATCGATCTAAAGGAGTTAAATGGGTAAACACTTTGTTCCATAATAATACCCTCTTTAAAATAAAAAGGCTTCCAAAAATTTAGGCTCTTTATGACTTTTAAAAGGATGAGGCAGAATTAAAACATTTTTGGCAAAATCTAATTTTTATTGCTAGACAGGTTAAAGGTTTACTTATATATCTTTTAGTCACAAAAGAGTATGAATTAAGTTAGGAGGGTGTTTGAAATTAATTACAGAATGGTCAAACCATTAAATTAGGTTTGAAGCGTTTGATAAAAAAAAAGTAAACTGATTAAATTTGCTCCAATGTGTTCGAAACTGATATAAGCTAAAATTTTATTTTCTTGAATTCTGATTTAAAAACATTTAGAATATCAGGTTTGACTTAAAGAATTACCAAAATATCATTACTATGTAAACAAACATTAAATGCTCCATTTACATCTTATTGTATTGTATGGTCATTTTACCCCACTAACAAACTTTCATTCCTTCTTATCCAACCTATACAATTTTTTAATTGTTGTGCTTAAAATAAATTTAAGCTGAATTTAAGAACCGGTTATAATTTTAATCAAAATTTCATTTTAAGAATCAATTTCAAACGACCTTTAAAATGAGTTTGGATCTAGCCCCACTGTAAAGAAATGATCCCAAGATATTAAATAGCTAAATATTTTTTTCTTTAAAATGACCCTTTAAAATTTAAAGGGAGCTGATCCGTTGATAGCGCTAGCAAAATGGGGTATTTTGCTCGCGCGATCTGACCGTCCATCCTGAAAGATGGACGGTCCAGATCGCGCCTTTTTCCAAAACTGATCCCCGTCCGCCATACAGTCTCGCTGACGGGATTTTTACTTTTTTGCCCTCCTCCCATGTCCGCGAGATTGTCTCGCGGACGCCTTTCTGTTCCTGACATGTGTCAGGAAAAAGGCGTCCGCGAGACAGTATGGCGGACGATCTCTAGGCTGACACATGTCAGGACCTGTCATCTCGGTCGCCTATAAAGTCTCCTGTTAGAGCCCCGAGAACTGTCCCGTCGGTCGCCTAGAAAGTCTCCCTAATTCTCGGCTCTTTCAGCAAAATTTTTGCGGGCTTTCAGATTCAATTGCTTCCATTTTCAGCCCCCTTCAAGCTTCGAGTAACACTTGGTTCAAGCATCACTCAAGCAAGGTAAGTTTGTGATCTTGCTACCGTTTATCTTAGTAATTTTAATTTGTTATATTCAGTAAATATATAATTAGCAAAATGGGAGACACTTTTGAGATTATGTATATGGTATCCTAAATCGGTCTAATCGTCAAGATAATTTTGAGATAATAAGCGTATTCTATTTCTACATAGGTCTTTTTCACAATGTCTGATTTCGTGTCGAGCTCCAGCACCCCCGTAGATGCTAGTGATCCGTATCTAGGACGAACCTTTCAAACGTTGGAAGAAGCTGGAGAATGTTTTCGAGCTTATTCATTGAGGGTTGGTTTTGGCATTAGAATAAAAACTACAAGAACAAGCAGCGTATCGAAAAGGATATGCTCTCGCTTATACGAGTGTCATAGGGGCAGAAACCCAGTGCAAAATGAGACACGCGTAGGCAACGATGACAGTGATGATGACGAAATAGGGTATGCGCGGAGAAGACGGGATTGCTTTGCGCGCACGAATTGCCAGGTCAAGATGTTCGTAAGCTATAAAGCCAAACAAGATCATTGGCTTATTACCAGCCTGGAACTGGCACACAATCACCCGTTAGTAACCCCTTCTAAGGTGAGTCAGATGCATCAACACAAGAAGATGGGTAAGGTCGCGAGGAGCCTAATTCACACAATGAGCGATGCGCGGCTAGGACCTACCGACATGATTAATGTTCTTGCTGAACAGGCTGGGGGAATTCAAAATTTAAACTTTAACACGACAGACGTTCGTAACGCGGTCCGAACCCATAGACGAGCCGCGTATGACCTCAATGATGCGCAAGCGACAATGAGCCTATTGAAACGGATGCAGATGGAGGACCCGCAGTTTACCTTCGACTATAAACTTGACGACGAGCATCGAGTTAGCACAATTTTTTGGGTCGACGGTCGTTCGAGGCTAGCTTATAAGCATTTTGGGGATGTCGTGACTTTCGACACCACATACCGTACCAACAAGTACTCGATGCCGTTCGCTCCTTTCACGGGCGTCAATCATCATTATCACTCCATCCTGTTCGGGTTCGCCTTGTTAAGGGACGAGAGCGAGAGTTCTTTTGAATGGTTGTTTAGGGTGTGGCTGGAAGCAATGAACTTCAAAGCACCGACTGTTATCATCACCGATCAAGATTTGGCAATGAAGAAGGCTATTGCTACCGTCTTCCCAGATACTCGACACAACTTGTGCACTTGGCACATAAGCAACAAATACCCGGAACGTCTGCATCACATGTACGCAAAGTATCCAGACTTTAAACAGGATTTTGACAAATGCGTCCTCAAGTCATTAACGATTGAGGAATTCGAGGAGAGGTGGGAAAAGCTTGTTCGGGATTACTCATTGCAAGACAACGAGTGGCTCCAGCACTTGTACGGGCTCAAAGAGCAATGGATTGGCGTTTACACGAGAAGTCATTTTTCTGCGGGCATGAAAACGACGGGCAGGAGTGAATCTATGAATGCCACGTTCGATAGTTATGTGGGTACAGCTACCAATTTGAAGAGTTTCGTCACATCTGCACAAAAAGCGGTTGCATCGTTGTTCGTGAAAGAAAGGGCTGCAGACTTTGCAACCACGTACAAGCAAAGGAGAAGGTTGCTTGAGACCCCGCTGGAGCTGAACGGTGCCAAAGTCTATACGAAGGAGATCTTCCTGCTATACCAAGTAGAGCTGCAAAAATCGGGCCGATACAGTATATACAAGGTGGCAGAAAAGTCGTCGCGTGAGTACAAGGTTTATTCGCTCGTGAATGACCTCGTCCCTGAGAAGCTGCGCAGAATTTATACGGTGACCCACGACACATTGACGGACTCGGTGACATGTGTTTGTAAGAAGTTTGAGTTCCATGGCATCCTGTGTAGACACATTCTGCGGTTTTTCACACAGAAGAATATCAGGACAATCCCCGATAAATACGTCCTGCCACGGTGGACGAAAGGTGCAAACAGGTTGCACGGTACCATTTCCTTTCCGGAGCACCCGTATACTGACTTTGAAGAATCAGAGACGTTGCGGTATAATCATCTGGTGACGATGTTCACCCGTTTGTCCGTAAAGGGTGCTGCTACAATGGTCGGATATAAACATCTCCTCGAGGTAGCTCAGCAGCAAGAGCCCATCGTCGACCAATTGGAAGCAGCTTCAGTCAGCAATGCGGTTGACACCGAGCCTACGACGGGATCAGAAGATGACGAGCCGGGGGAGGGAGACGACAATGATATCCGGCCTTCGGATCCAATTATATCGCAAACGAAAGGCCGCAAGAGATCTACGCGGATGAAAAGCTCTATTGAGACGGCAACTCAACCAAAAAAGCTGAGAAGGTGTGCATTGTGCAACAAAATGACAGACCACGACAAGCGGAACCATTACAAGGCACTGGGGATAAGTCCAGTGCCTTTGCAAGACGGGGAAGAAGATGATGCCGAGGATGAGGACGAACAAGCTGCAGTGGAACTGTAGTGTACTGAATATTTATTGTTATAATCTTTTATGAGCCATCAAACCTGTCGGACATTTTGTAATAATCTTTTAGTAATGACCCGTTTGTAATAACATTTACTCTCATTTTTTTATATGTGATTTCTTACACTGTCCGCTACACTGCGCAGCACAACATTAGAAACCTAAGGTATTAAAGAATACCTCTCCAACACTTAGTTTTTTTTTTGTTTTGGTTGTCTTCTCTACGTCCGCTATACTATGTAGCGGACGGCCCCACAGAATACCCTCTCCAACACTTAGTTTTTTTTTGGTTGTTTTCTCTACGTCCGCTATACTATGTAGCGGACGGCCCCGCAGAATACCTCCAACCAACACTTAGTTTTTTTTTTGTTTTGGTTGACTGCTCTACGTCCGCTATACTATGTAGCGGACGGCCCCGCAGAATACTCCAACCAACACTTAGTTTTTTTTTTTGTTTTGGTTAACTGCTCTACGTCCGCTATACTATGTAGCGGACGGCCCCGCAGAATACCCTCTCCAACACTTAGCTTTTTTTTGTTTTGGTTGACTGCTCTACGTCCGCTATACTATGTAGCGGACGGCCCCGCAGAATACCCACCTCTCCAACACTTAGTTTTTTTTTTCTCTACGTCCGCTATACTATGTAGCGGACGGCCCCGCAGAATACCCTCTCCAACACTTAGTTTTTTTTTTGTTTTGGTTGACTTCTCTACATCCGCTATACTATGTAGCGGACGGCCCCGCACAATGAGCCCCGCAGAATAGGCTCATTGTCGCTTGCGCATCATTGAGGTCATACGCGGCTCGTCTATGGGTTCGGACCGCGTTACGAACGTCTGTCGTGTTAAAGTTTAAATTTTGAATTCCCCCAGCCTGTTCAGCAAGAACATTAATCATGTCGGTAGGTCCTAGCCGCGCATCGCTCATTGTGTGAATTAGGCTCCTCGCGACCTTACCCATCTTCTTGTGTTGATGCATCTGACTCACCTTAGAAGGGGTTACTAACGGGTGATTGTGTGCCAGTTCCAGGCTGGTAATAAGCCAATGATCTTGTTTGGCTTTATAGCTTACGAACATCTTGACCTGGCAATTTGTGCGCGCAAAGCAATCCCGTCTTCTCCGCGCATACCCTATTTCGTCATCATCACTGTCATCGTTGCCTACGCGTGTCTCATTTTGTACTGGGTTTCTGCCCCTATGAGACTCGTATAAGCGAGAGCATATCCTTTTCGATACGCTGCTTGTTCTTGTAGTTTTTATTCTAATGCCAAAACCAACCCTCAATGAATAAGCTCGAAAACATTCTCCAGCTTCTTCCAACGTTTGAAAGGTTCGTCCTAGATACGGATCACTAGCATCTACGGGGGTGCTGGAGCTCGACACGAAATCAGACATTGTGAAAAAGACGTATGTAGAAATAGAATACGCTTATTATCTCAAAATTATCTTGACGATTAGACCGATTTAGGATACCATATACATAATCTCAAAAGTGTCTCCCATTTTGCTAATTATATATTTACTGAACATAACAAATTAAAATTACTAAGATAAACGGTAGCAAGATCACAAACTTACCTTGCTTGAGTGATGCTTGAACCAAGTGTTACTCGAAGCTTGAAGGGGGCTGAAAATGGAAGCAAGTGAATCTGAAAGCCCGCAAAAATTTTGCTGAAAGAGCCGAGAATTAGGGAGACTTTCTAGGTGACCGACGGGACAGTTCTCGGGGCTCTAACAGGAGACTTTATAGGCGACCGAGAGGACAGGTCCTGACATGTGTCAGCCTAGAGATCGTCCGCCATACTGTCTCGCGGACGCCTTTTTCCTGACACATGTCAGGAACAGAAAGGCGTCCGCGAGACAGTCTCGCGGACATGGGAGGAGGGCAAAAAAGTAAAAATCCCGTCCGCGAGACTGTATGGCGGACGGGGATCAGTTTTGGAAAAAGGCGCGATCTGGACCGTCCATCTTTCAGGATGGACGGTCAGATCGCGCTAGCAAAATACCCCATTTTGCTAGCGCTATCAACGGATCAGCTCCCAAATTTAAAAGGTTTAAAAAATTAAGGGTGATTTTGACTTTTGAAAGGATGAGGCTAATTATAACATTTGTGGCTAGGTTTGAACATTTTATCGTTAAAGAAGTTAAACACGCCCTAATACATCTTTTACTGACAAAAGATTGTGAATTTAACAAGAATGCGAGTGGATCCCTACAATATAAATATGATCCTAAGGGTTAATGGCTAAACATTTTTTTTTCTTGAAAACACCCTTTTCAAATTTTTATGACTTGAAATACCTTTTTGATATAGGTTAGAGTTTGTTTTAAATTAATGATGCTTTTGACTTTCAACATAATATCAAGTCTTTTTTTTTTTAAAATACCCATTTAACTTTGAGAGCTTTAGACAAACAACTTGCATTCAATCAAGTTACCCTTATCTTGGAATTGTTGATATGTTCTATTTGCCTATTATTAATAAATATTTCAAGAATTTTTTAATAGTTCAATACTTAATTAGTAAGCTGGATTTGATAAAATAATATAAAATTTACAAGTGCAGTAACATACTCAACTGTATAAACCTAATGATACAATAGCACACATTCATCTTCGTGATAAACGAACATTGAAAACATATCATGCATAAGCTTAAATCTCATTACAACAATGTTTATGTAATCATCAAGACCATGTTATTAATATTTTTTTTGCACTCATTTATATATCTGAAACTTATCAAAAAATTCAATTGATTTGGTAATCAATTATAATGTATTTGGCTAAATTTTAACATTTAATTACTGTATAAGATAAAAGATCATTAATGCATCTTTTACAAATAAAAAGTAAGAATTCGACCAAAACGGGTGTAGATTAACCCCCATAGTACAAGTCTCTGCCCACCTTTGAAAAAAATCATGTCCAAATGTAACCTTAAAACTTGCATACATCAAATTTGATAAAAAGAACACATTAATTACTACTCCTCCTTTGAAGAGTACCATTCCTAATTAAGTCTAGGTATTACCATGTTTTTTTTTTTCCAAAGTACACTGACTATTGCATCTACTAACTTTTGCATGTACTGTAAGTTTCAATTCATCAACCTAGAACCATATTGACTTTTTAATGAGTAAGGGTAGTATAATCATACATACGATATGTGCTAAAAATTAAAATCATGTAGCAAATATATGTTGAATTACATGCATAACAAAATGAATAGCCTAATATGTATTACTAAGATTAACAAGGTCATATTAGACTAAAACAAAAGAGATTAGAGTACAGTATTAAGAGAAATTTAGAATACACTATAGACTGTTTAAGAAAAAGAAGAAAATAACACTAAGATTAGGCACAACTTTAGACAAATTGTAGTTGAATAAACTTTCAAATGAGAGATGCATAAAATTTTTAATAAGACTACATCATTACCAAAAGAAAATAAAATGGAGGGGATACTGTGAACCCTAACAACTGTTACTACAAGAAATGACCATTAGTATACAATAATAAACAAGATGGATAATGGACGATACTGAAAGTCTTATATGGTGATATTTTAAACTTTAGTGGATATGCTTACTGAAAAAATGCCAGAACTATAAAAGTGAACGTAAAAAATTTAGTAAGATTCTTAAAAGTTACAACTACTATATTTGTTACCTAAGCAATTGAGTTTTGATATGTGCCCTGCTAGGTTTTTTATGTTCATTTGATTCTCGGTTTTAAAGATATACTAACATTAAAACTCCTAAGTCCTTCCATTCTAAAAAGTTTATTTGTTAATCCTAACTATTTCCCATCAAACACTATAGTTTTTAAGATCTTTTTTAGGTTACAAATTTTGAACTTTTGATAATATCCCTTAATTATAATTCAAATTTCTTCTCACTCTCCAACTTTTATCTCCCACTTCCTAGACTTACATACATGCTATAGAATTATATTACAAGAGACTAGACAACTCCAATATATACACTTCACATTATATTTTATATGCGTCAAAATTGTCTTATAGCACTTTCTTATAGTGTTAGTTGAGAATTAAATATTGATGGAAGATGTTTGAAATTGTTTTTTTTATGGCTTATAGTGTTAGTTGAGAATTAAATATTGATGGAAGATGTCTGCAATTATTTTTTGATGGCAATGTACGTTGGGAAATAAGATGTAAGATAAAATAGTTAGGATTCTCTTTAGCACCAACTTGATGTAACAAAAGAAGTAAGTATGATAAATAGTAATATAAATTATTGGTAATTGGTATTAGCAATTCGTATTTAAAAGTAAGATCATATTTTTACCAGCTATAATTTTTTCATGATTCGAATATTTTGTTTAGCAGTTCACAGTTGATATATTTATGGTTTAATTAAAATTGTTTTACTAATTAAAAATTATATATTTTTTTACTACTTTCTATAATATTTTTATTTGGATGCACTATTTAACGTGCAAAGCACGTGGTCTTTACTAGTCTTTTTTAGAAGTACGATTTCTCTATCATATAATTCCTTTTATTTCTTTTTCGGTTATTTTTTCTTTGCATGAAATTTGCAACTCCTGTGTTATTTATGATTTGATTTAGTCGCCAACACAAAAAAGCAAACTTATGCTCTAACTTCAATAGGTACTCTCCAGTACCTAATTCTATAAATAATATAAAGACTCGGAGGTCAATAAACAACCCAAACAAACTTAATAATGATTATAAGTTGAAACCAGTTCATAGTTCATGAGTCTAAATTGATTCATTTGATCTGTCCAAACCGTTAAAACTGAACATTTCAATTACATTTTTTTTCAAAGATAATATAAGTGTCAATATAAGTACGTAACAACATAAGATAAAACATATCTATATGTTTCTCATCATGACAATTACTATAAAGTCCCAAAAGGACTTAGCCAATTTTAACTAGTGATTGGGACATCTAGATTTGACGAGCATGATAACCCAAGAGGGAAGCAATTTCTAAACGTTATAAAAAAAGAAAAACACAAACATGCCCGCGCGCACACACTTACACAACGAAAGGGAAGCAATTTCTAAAAGTTGTAAAAAAGGAAAAACACCCCCCCCCCACCCCAAAAAAAAAAACACACACACGCGCGCACACACACACACACACACACACACACTATTCAATAGATGCCTAATTTACCTTTCAGCCAGATTAACTTCCAGTAAGAAAAGCAACTCCTGTGGTCAGTTCTGTCTTTACCGAGGTCAGATACTAGTAAAAATAAACTTGGGTCATTCTTTATACTTCTCTGGCTTCTGTTAAGTGGAATGGTTGAAACTTAATACTGTTACTTTTAATGGCTGGGCCTTTTGATATATATATATATATATATATATATATATATATATATATATATATAGGGAGCTGATCCATTGATAGCGCTAGCAAAATGGAGTATTTGCTAGCGCGATCTGGGCCGTCCATCCTGAAAGATGGACGGCCCAGATCGCGCCTTTTTCGAAAACTGTCAGTCGTCCGCGATATTATGTCGCGGACGGATTTTTTTACCTTTTTGCCCCTCCACCCGTCCGCTACATTGTATCGCGGACGGTCCAAATCTTCTTTTACGTTTTTTTAAGTTCGTCCGCTACATAATGTAGCGGGCGTTTTTTTAACAAAAATACCGTCCGCTACATTATGTAGCGGACTATTTTACTTTCTCGAAAAGAGACATCTGTGTTGTCAGCTCTGGAAAAAAGACAACCAACTTTTATTTTCTCTTTCCCCCTCATCTCTCATCTTCTCTCTTCTGGATGAGCTCCTTCAAGACGGTGGTTCCTTCGGGGTAGTTGGACAGCACCTCCCGTGTCCGGCGATCAAGGACACAACGATCTTTCCCCCTCATCTCTCATCTTCTCTCTCTCCCTTGTGAGCGTGCGAGTGGCGATCGAGGCCACAACCATTTAAAAACTCTTCCTTCTCTTTCTATCTTGCCGCTTCAAATAGTTATGATGTGCTTTGATCTGGTTGTCATGGGTTTGAGAAATTAAGTTTTTTTTTAAATCTTTTCATTTTTGATAAAGGGTGATAGAAATGGAGGAGGTTGAAGACCCTAGAACAAAATGGCAATCTGTTGCCAGCCAATTTCATGAATGGTTCCAGCCTGCAGGTGGATGTGCTAATTGAGTGTGCTCGTTTTGGAGTCTTTTTTACCAATGGCAATCTGTTGCCAACGAACTTCATGAAGATTTGTTCATCAGGATCAAAGTAAGAAGAGAGAGAAAAAGAAGAAGTCAGAATGAGAGAAGGGAGGGAAAAAGAGAAGACTAGTCCGCTACATTATGTAGCGGACTAGTCTTCTCTTTTTCCCTCCCTTGCGGACACATTAATGACACAGAAAAGTCATACCACACATGTGTGGGCCTGTCATTTGTCCGCGATACTATGTCGCGGATGGCATGGAGGGGCAAAAAGGTAAAAAATGTCGTCCGCGATATTGTGTCGCGGACTACTTTTTTTTGACATGCGTCAGGGCCTGTTAGTCGTCCGCGATACAATGTAGCGGATGGGTGGAGGGGCAAAAAGGTAAAAAAATCCGTCCGCGACATAGTGTCGCGGACAACTGACAGTTTTCGAAAAAGGCGCGATCTGGACCGTCCATCTTTCAGGATGGACGGCCCAGGTCGCGCTAGCAAATACTCCATTTTGCTAGCGCTATCAATGGATCAGCTCCCATATATATATATATATATATAAGTTGCAGGAGATATGGTTCCCCTCTTTATTGCACTCTGCCAATTTCGTTCTTAGTTTTTAAAGTTTTGGACAAAGAGAAATTCCATTTATGGTTCAACAAAAAAAAATAAAAAAATACGCACGTTTATTTATGATCCATCTCCATATAAGAGGAGTTGGTGCAATATTTATTTACCACCACCAAATAACTTTATCCTCGGCTCTTTTCTTTCTTCTTCTTAATTTTTGGTTTGAATGTGGAGAGTAAAGAGTACTAGTTAATGCTTTACTTTTGATCGAATCAAAACAACTTGGGCATGTTTTGAAACATCCCTAGGAGATACTTTTAATTATTTGAACTAGGAGTCAACTTTTCCCATCTTTAACTTTCTTCTATACCACTTAAAAAGAGACTACTCATTCTGGTTAACACCCATTCTCACGTAACATAGTTATTTATCTATAATTATGACACTTGACATTGTAATTTTTTTTGAAGTGACACAAAATTTTGAACATTAAATAACTACATGTAAGGACATGCATGTTTGGTTTTTACAGTTTTCATTAACTAAAAGCTTTTAGTTAAAAAAAATTCTAAAGGCCTGATACTATAAATATATCATATTGCTAACTTCACTCACGCATCTTGTGTGTCATGATAACTAGTCCTTTCTTATTTCAGTGAGTTAACGGAGACATATTATACATAAATCATGTGGCAACTTTTACCACTTTTTTGGTCATTTTGTTGCCAACACCGACTACGGCATATCGCTACGCACGTCCACAAAGAGTAAGAAAGGCAGTTTTCTTTCGTTCATATGTAATTTACTTCATAAGAGTATCCTTCTCCAAGTTCACCAATAGAAAAGGTGAGACCCAAACTTGCACCATAACTTAATTGCATGAAATAACATCATTCTAATTTTCTAAGCGATAATTAAAAAGTTCTTCCAACAATCACAGAAAAGATAAATGGGTCACCTTAGCAACGGAAGTAAGAATTACGAGAGTTGTGCATCCAAATCCTATACCTCACTTTTATTCCTTGAGAATTAGCTAAAAAGATAAGGGGATACACTACTTAGATTACTAGACCAAGGGAAGAAAGAAGAAGAAGCTGTTTTGGTTGCAATTCCCTTAGGTCCGATTGGATCACGGAATTAGTTTTGGAATTGAGATAGAATTTAAAATTGGACCTTAAGAATCATAATTCCACTGATTGGACCGCTTATTTAGAATTGGAATTATAATTCATGTCCAATTCCATGAAATTAAAAACATGCTTAAAAGCCCACAGTCCAATTCCTGAGGCCCAACCTCAAATTTGTAATTTCAACCCACTCTTCGTTTCCGTCTCTCGGCTCGCAACTCTACCCGACGCCGCTCTTATCATCTCTGAGCTCTCTTTCTCTCTTCCTTTTCTCGTCTTTGATTCAATCTCACCATGGTAGAGACAATCTTCCTTCTCTCTTCTCTTTGACTCAACCTCGCCATAGCAGCGGCAATCTACTATGCCGATTGCGCCAGCTACGATCTAGTATTTTGATGGCAGCAGCGGATTCGACGATATACTCTTTTTGACAGCTACGATCTAGTACCAGCTCTTTGCAACCATGTAAGTCTACGTCTTGTAATCTGTACTGCCCTCAAATTGGACAACATATTGCTAAAAACCGTTTGGTATCTCTTTATGCCAAATTGGGATGCTCTAAAAATGCACATCAACTGTTCGACGAAATGCCTGACAAAGTTTTTATCAATCGCATGGTTGTATTCTTGGCATAACTGGTTGTACAGACGGTTGATAAAGTCGCGAAAACCTTTGGACAAAAGTGGTTGTACAGCTGCCCAAGCAGGTTGTACAAGCTTCTAGTGCAGCGGCTGATTCAGCATAAAAAAAAAGGGCACCCGCATGCTTATATGTGTGCATGCTTATTTTATTTCCATTACGTGTTACCAGTCTAGTACTTTTGTGCAGAGATGTTGGATTTATGTGCAGACCAGGAATTAGTATATGGTTTGATCTCAATCCTAGTCCCAGTCTTTGTTTAAATTTCCCTAATTTCTGAACCCAATACTTATTAAATACGGGCTAAACTCCAAATTGGCCTCTCATGGGCTGCTCAATATTTGATATAAAATAGGGTGTGGTCAATTTGTCATACATGTGAGTTATATTTTAATCACTGACCAACCTTTAATTAAAAGATAGGAAGAAAACAAAGTAAAAAATAACTAGTTCAGACTGCAATAGCCATAAACCTGTCAGCGGTGCTTAGGTTGGTATCTTTGGAACTCAAGGTTAAGCCCTCTGGTTTGAGCAGCCTTGCGACGTCTTTAGCAACATGTTCCTTTGATAACTGTAAGAAAACAGAATATCGTGGTCATATCATAAGTAAGGGCACATCCGTTGGGAAAAAGACTACAAATTTCAAATTGGAAATTGGGTGTGAAAACGCCTGTGGAAGAATATTATCTAGAAGAAGCAAAATCAGATTGTCGTTAGCTGTTGGTGCCATTCACTTATAAACCTCAGAAAGTGTCTAACAATGTTTCAAGTAACAGCAAAATATAGATCATTGTCATCTTTTTCTGCTTGCATAACTGAAGCAACTCCTTCTCTTCCTTTCTGCCCATTATGCTATACTCCAGATTAGTAAGTGCTGCCAATTCATTCTTGAAGTTTTCTGGAAAGGTCATGGTTTTCTCAGAAGGAAAATCTTCAACACTAGAAAATGTCATGGGACCCGTAACCTTTTCTGGAGCCACCATCAGTAGAGTAGTCAGCTGAACCAGTTTACCCTCTTTAGCATAATAGCAAATGACATCATCCATCTCTTTTGTGTTCTGAACAAGCAACCTAGTAGTCTCCCGTGCCTCTCTCTGCCATAATTGTTAGAAACTGAATTTAGCAGAACTTGTAGCTTTTCCCTTTAGTGCAGTTGATAGAATTGACACAAAAGGTTATCGCTTTGCCCAATAGCTTAGCTTGATTGTTGACCATAATACTAGCACTAGCATAAACCATTCTTGGAAACCGACGAGTTTTGATAAATTTAAAGATTCATAGCATGGTGGACAGAGGCCTTCTTCGTTTTTATGATGCAAGCACCTTTACTAAAGTACTAGCTTCATTCTTCATTCAGCTTTTTTTCTCCCCAACTTTCTGTGTTTGATCAATAGTGTAATGTAAGTAAAAGTTGCTCTTCTAGATATCTATATGCAATGAGGAAGAGTTTTGATTGTATAGTTACATTTCCCATTTGTTATAGCTATTTGTCCCTTGAAGCACCAACCTTATCATTATTCCCTGCAACGATAATCTCGAGTTAATTTTATGTCAAACATTTGTCACATCTGTCATATAAGTTTTCCACTTATAATTATCATCGATTATGAAATGATATTGTATGCTCTATAATTCAGTTTTCATTTCTATGTATTGAAAAATATATTTGCTCTTACATGCAGAATTATTCTGTGATATGTATAATTCTATGTTAAGAACCTTTTTATCAAACAATAACGACGAGGATGACAATATGCTAGCGTAAAGGTGAAGGTTAGTTTTACAAGGAATTGGAGTCACCGTGTCTTTAGGAATTTGGTATCATGAAAAATATATTGAGAAACAACCTACTAATAACTTAGACATGTTAAGGGAGCAAATGTTGAGGCGTTTATACAACGAAAGTGATGATAATTGTTATGACCAGTTACGTGTAAACAAAAATCATTTGCTAAATTGTGTGTATCTTACGTAAGAAAGGAGGGTTGCGTGATTGCGGGCGTGTCTATGTGGAAGAAGCAATAGCCATATTTCTACATGTTCTTGCTCACAATACTAAATTTCGGGTTATAAAAGGATTTTACATTCGTTCTGGAGAAACTATTAGTAGGCAGTTTGGCAGAGTGTTAAAGGCAGTTCTTAAGTTGACGGACGATTATATAAGTATCCCAGAGGCAAACTTCGAAGCTATGGAAGATGAAAAATGGAGATGTTTTAAGGTGAGAAAGACAACCTATAAGATTATAAACATTTTATATTACTTCTTATAGTCGATTTAATGTGAAATTGTCTGTGCTTTTACTTAGAATTTTTTTGAAGCCCTAGATGGAACATACATTCCTCTTACTGTTCCTCACCAAGATCAGGGTAGATACAAAAACAGGAAGCAACAAATCGCGACTAATGTTCTGGGAGTTTGTGATAAAAACATGAAAATTGTTTATGTGTTACCTGGATAGGAGGGAACTGCATCAGATTCTAGGGTACTGAGGAATGCCCTAACTCGACCGCGCCCCTTTATCGTACCACGTGGTATGTCATTTATTTGTGTTTTTCAGTACTAGAGAGACTTTAGATGGATTTATTAAAGTCTAAGGAACGCAAATATTACAATGTAGGAAAATATTATTTAGTTGATGTTGGATATGCAAATGGACCTGGTTTTCTAGCTCCTTACCGTTCAACACGTTACCATCTTAATGAATGGGCAGCTAGTGGGAATAATCCAACTACTTACAAAGAGTTGTTTAATCTTCGTCACTCAATTGTAAGGAATGTGATTGAAAGAACATTTGGGCTGTTGAAGAAACGGTGGGCAATTCTTAGAAACGTGTCATTCTTTGATGTAAAAACACATGTGATATTATGAGTGATAACTTGTTGGTTTATATATGTGTGTGTGTGCGCACTCGGGCACACGCGCGAGTGTGTGCGCGTGTGCCTATGTGTGCATACATATATAGCATATAAAAGGTTACAATATGATTTTTTTGTCATTTGTACTTTGTATTTTAGGTTCAAATAATCAATGCATTTTGTACAATTTCATACGAGAGGAGCAAATTGAACAAAAAAAAATGATTATTAGTTGAGGTTGATGCAGAATTAGCAGCTGTTCAAATTCCAGATGACACGGGCAATGAGGAAGTGATAAGATCTATCCGGCTTACGCCTGAATGGACAACATTTAGAGAGGATTTAGCAAAGGGCATGTTCGCTGAATATCAAGCTAGGCATAGACGAGGAGTTTGATGTAATAGCTAATTACATATCTGAACTGTTATTTCTTTAGCAGCTATTTTGTTATTATTGTATATCTCATCATATCTTACTATTGTATATTAGAAATGTTCTCTCTTTAGGAGCTATTTTTTTTGTTGAAACGACATAATATGTGGTGCATTCTAAGGAGCTATGGTGTATTTATGATGGTTGTTAGTTGAATGTTTTTGAGCTGCGTATGTGATAGTGTTGACCGATGTTATCTTTGAAGAACAAAAAAATTAGCTCATTTTTCTATTTTATACTTAGTCGTTATATGTGCACTTATCTTAATGGACTCATTTTTTTCGTTTTGTACATGATCCTCGTCTGTTTATTTTCTTTCCTTTTCTTTTGCTCTTGTTGGGTGGGGTTCCTTGGAGTGGAGTATGATTTGATAAGAAAAAACAAACTATTTATCTTTTATTTTTTGACTTTAACTAATCAATTTTTAATCTAATTTTTTTGTGCTAACCAATCAATGGAATTACAAATTCTACTCAATTCTAAGTTAATTCCAATTCCATAAGAATTGGAATTGAATTACAATTCTCAATTCTAATTCTAATTCTAATTCTAATTCTAATTCCATTTGCCAATCGGACCCTTAGAGAACACGAAAACTAGGATTTGGTTACAATTCATAGGCTTTATAGAACTTACTTATTCCGCGTTCAAAAATCACTAATCTTCAATTCAGTAGAATTAAATAGTTGGATCTAGGGATTAAATGGCAACTCATAGTCACAGGGCTATAAGCTATCATCATATAGGGTGTGTTGTAGGCTTGTAGCAATCTCTCGACCAACCTAAGGATATAAATGCAACATGCAAGTCAACTCCCGGTAATTGCAAAGTGTTGTTTCCCTAGCTCGTTAGGAACATTGGAAGCAGTGAGGTAAATAGTCCTACGAAGCACTATAGGTGAATCCACCGAAGTAAAATTTCTTTGTACGTATCTCAAAATAAAAGATGAGTGAGTTGAGCCGGAGAGAGGGGTGGGGGATGGGAGGCTAGCGGACTTGGCTAAGTGGTCCTCTATTAAGTTAATCCCGCAATAACAAAAGGAGAACTGTTTAAGTGGGGCAGTGGCTAGCTAGTTCGAAGCAGTCGTGGTGGAGGTAGGATAGCCATTGGTTGTGAGCGTCACACCTATGAAGCATGAGAGGCAACAAAAGAGTCATACTCAAGATAAACATCAACAACAATTTGTAGGGCACGTTGAATGACAAGTAATTCCACGACTACGTACATCTAGGGCTGTAAATGAATTGAGTTGTTCATGAACTGCTTGTGGTTTGTTTCCCAAAGAACTCGTTCGTGTTTGTTTGTATAATATATGAACCGAACATGAACAAAATATTATAGTTCATTTATTAAACGAATCGAGCATGAACAGTGTTCACGAATGTGTCCGTGAATAACTCGTTTAGATAATAACTTAACTATTATATGTTCAAAACCCAAAAGTCGTATAACTTAACTATAGTATAAATTAGTTTAAACTTAAAAGTCCTAAAATCACTTAGACTTTTGGATTAAATAAGGTGTAGTTTTGTTTTGGAGTAATTACTTTGAACGAGGACACGAGTTTTCAAGTTCGTACAAATAAACGAACGAACTCGAGCTGGACACGAGTTTTGTTGAACGAACTGCGAACGAGTTCAAACAAAATTTTGAAGATTAAACGAACACGAATATGGCTTGAAAGTAAACAAACAAGTTTGAACATACCTCTGTTCGGCTTGAACTCGGTTCATATACAGCCCTACGTACATCTTTGCTGGTGCCAATGTGAA
The DNA here is from genome assembly GCA_033070095.1 of Escallonia herrerae. Lineage (NCBI taxonomy): Eukaryota > Viridiplantae > Streptophyta > Magnoliopsida > Escalloniales > Escalloniaceae > Escallonia > Escallonia herrerae. The sequence goes on along the minus strand of JAVXUP010000183.1, from coordinate 31,327 downwards.
TGGCGAAACCATGAAGAACATCTCCCAGATGATATGAAGTGGTCCTCGAGGCTAGGGGACTTGGCTAAGTGGTCCTCTATTAAGTTAACCTTACAATAACAAAAGAAGAATTTTTTTAAGTGGGCCATTGGCTAGCTAGTTTCAAGTAGTCGTGGTGAAGGTAGGATAGCCATTGATCGCGAGCGTCACACCTATGAAGCATAGACATGCAACAAGAGAGTCAGACTCAATATTAACATCAACATTAACTTGCAGGGCAAGTCAAATGGCAAGTAATTCCACAAGTACATTTTTGGTGGTGCTAATGCGAATGGAGAAACTATGAACATCTCCCATATGGTTACAAAGGACACCACCAATCCTAGCAAAACTCGAATTCCTTGTAGAACCCCCCCCCCCCCCTCCCAACATTAAATTTAAAGTGACATGGTAGGGGTGTTTGCCATTCTAGTTACACCAAGGAGTGAGGAGGTGGTGTCGAGGTTGCATGTCATGAACCGAGTCAGGAATGTTGTAACGACCCGGTCCACGGCCCCACCACAAGGTAATGCTTCCCTCAAAAGTACTAGCCAAGTAGGTATTTATGAGTTTATGGACAGGATCTTAAGACCAATCACAAATCATCCCACATCTGACTTGAACATAAAGTGGGGTTAGGAAAACCTTGTTGCTTTTGGAGAAAATTGTACTCTGACTTGAACATAAAGTGGCCCCAGCGGTTAAATTTCTTTGTGAGTTGTGATAAGTGGACTTTGAGATGCTGTAGGTGTGGACGGAGAGCAAGGGGAACGAGATCCTTGAGGGTGTGATCAAGGGCCCAACAATTAAAAAGTCTAGAGATTATAAGACCACTGTTGAGTATAAGTATAATGTTTCAATTTTTATGATATTGAAATACCCTTGAGTTAGGGTTTATCTATAAATTTTTACACATAGTCCAATGAACCACAATGATCTTCTTTCCCTCTCTTTTCTTTGAGGGGAACATTCATGCTCTCAATTCTCCTTGGCTTCCATTCTCACTCTTCTTCTTTTCTGCTCATATTATTAAAAACGTGCTCTATTTCTCGTTTCACGCTTTTGATTTTGCTTATACTCCCACTTTTACTTGACAAAACGATGGCTTATTAGATTTAAAAACGATACGTGAACGAAAATACGTATAAAAGAAAATGGTGTTTGGCTGCTAGCTTTTGCTAAAGAGAGAGAGAGTACGTACATATCGTAGACATTTGTTTCAATATCTGTAGACATCCAATGGCCAGTTGTGAATGAAGGGGCGAATAAGTGAAGTGGAGTGGGCTGGATTTATTGAGGGGGAGACATGTTGTCCTCTGTTTTTGCTTGGGGTAGCATTTCATCTTCATGCCTCATTAATAGTTGTTGCAGGTCACCATCCGCGGAGGAGCGGGAAATGCACTTTCGTTACTTGAAAACACTATTCACCTGCTCGTTACAATAAATTTTTAGAAGCCAGCCACTCATTTTGACACGAACAAGTACTAGAAGATGGTGCACAAATAGATGCCTTTCCAAGTCTCTTAAGATGATATTTGATTGAATCTTATCTTTTCTGTATTAAACAAGGTATCCAAAAAGTGGAGTATTACCTTTAACACTTTTATGAAAAGACATCGTTTCCAGATTTTTAAAAATTAAAGTAGCAAAAAGGCCATCGAAACGTATGATAATTACACGTTTGACTTTGCTCGATAAAACTTGTGTTCGTTTTTTTTATTTATTTATGAAGAATCGATTTATTGAGATAGAAATTAATTTAGTACATCTTTTAGGAGGCTGGGCACTACAAAATATGGCGCCACATCCCTCCAATTGTTTGTACACAAATAATGCTTCTCTTGCAAAAGAATGTGCCACTTGATTTCCTGATCTCCAAACCTGTGTGATTTGACATGTGATTTGACAGTAGTTTAGATATCTTACTATTCTTTCTACTTGAAGACATGTTTCATAAATTCACTGTTTCACGACAAGTATATTGCCAAGAATACATATATTCAGCCAACTCATTTGGCTTAATGAAATTAACTCAATTATGGTTGCAACAACACAAGAATACTTTCATACATTTCAATGAATCCTAATCTTTTACATATTTAAGAATAGGGCATCCAAATCCCAAACACAAATATTGCAACAAGTTATTGTGAGAGGCTATTTTTCACTCCCTAATTTACTATTCTACCCCATTATTCGACACAAAAGAATAATAGTCGTCACTAAAGTGCATTTTTAACGATAAAAGTGTATTAAGGAGTGGACATAACATTTTCCTATATTATGTCGATTTCAAATACCTATCTTGTTTTACATGATCTGGCCTTGAATAAATTAAGTCTTGCTTAGAAAAAACTCATTCATACAGGACTTGCTCGAGACTTAATTAGTTTTGAGCTACCAAATTGTGTAAGGGTAAGTAACACTCGCACCCCTTCAATTTTGGGCGCATTGTACCCTTTACACACACGGAAAGTACACTAACACCCTTTCCTTTCGGTGGCGGCAATATCTTATCTTATTGACCAAAAAGTGTCAATTACCCTCTTACATGTACCAAATTTACCTACACCATCTCACGAACCAAGTCGATTTCAATGGTTGTTGTCATGTTCAACCGTCGTTCGACCAAGTTCTGAGTCAATGGAGTCTCCCATTACCATGGGTATTCAAGCTTTTTGGGAGCTGGAAACCGTTTGGCAAGTTGATATGGACCAACCTGTGAAAGGGTGTGATTGTAATTTTATGTACATGATTGCTAAGAAGTGTAATAAGCCCAAAGTTTAGGAGTGTGAATCCAATATATAACGATATACAAATTTAGAGAGGTCATATATACACCCACCACCATTCCCGTGCTTCCGCTGCCACCAGCCTCATCACCATTGTAACCACTAATTCCATCACCAAGACACTATATTCTTCATGAGGAGTCACAAACCATTGATCCCGGTCATTTGGGATTCTTTGATTATGGTGCAGGGAATAAGAAAAAGGGTGAGTGATCGTATAGTATATCTAACGGTAATTAAATGATCACGACAATTGATTCTAGATCACTCGATACCTTTTTTATTTCATCAAGCCGTCGTGTTTTCAAAATCCCAAACCATTCACCTACTGTTAGATTGGACCGCTAACACAAATATTGGATTTTGAAGTCAATGAAACTCAATTGGTGGGGGGGGGGGGGGGGGGTTGTGGACTCTCATTTTAGATGCAAAGGAAACATATTATAACCAACTGATTGAGTTTATACCAACGATGAATGATGTTACGAAGTGCCAACAAAAACACATTAAGGAAAATTTTGACATAGATAGGATTAGTGACTGACATTTTATTTATTTATTTTTAAAATTGTCAAATTTCCTTGTAAAGTTTTCCCATTAATAGCACATGCAAAACCCAGTCAAGCCACTTACAGATGACTAAAATACTCAAAAAAGGATAGGGAGCTACAAGGATAGTATTGATGGATGATATCAGTGGGGCAAGCAAGATTAATAGAAGGTGCCTAATGTCTCTTATTAATTAGACTACAAGTCTATATATGTATAAAAAGCTGAAGCCTTCGCTTATAATTGCGACACATATGATTTTTAGTCTTTCATATTTGCGACACGTAAGATTTAATGAACTTTCTCTATGTGACAAATCAGCCTTAACTTTTATTGTGGGAGTCCCCCAACTTTGATGGACTCTTCAAAATAAAAGTACACAAATGTGTGTGTTACACTCCTACTAAAACTTGAACTCTTAAGGTTATTATGGTCTCTATGTCTCTATATCTCTCTCACAGCCACATAACACTACCTCCGAAACTCATGGATTGTGCATCGAAAGATTGAATTCCTTGCATGTCTCTTTGTTTTCACATAAATCTATCTCCATTAGTTCCCTTACCTTAGTGAGCATCAGAATTGACCATTAGTCACTCTAGTGCATTTGCAAAGTTCAACCGACGGAGAAGTGCACTTGTGACTGTTGCACGATAGCTTTAAACATTTGTTTATCAAGATTCAGGCATTGTTTGCAACTTTATAGACAATGGATTATAAAGCCATCCAACAGTCAATACATATGGCTAAAAATCAAGTTTAGCTTCACAATGACTAGTAAAAAACAGTTTAACAACACAACTAAAACAAATTAATACCGGAATGTGCTAAGAAGATGGTTAGAAACTATTTAACACCACAACTAGAATTCCTTAAAACACGTAAGATGCAGCATATCTAGCAACAAGACGAGAGTAAAGAGGCAAAGTTAAAAAATTAATTGGTTGAGTAATACTGAAACATCATCTGTGATTTAAAATCTACTCTTCAGAATGACTAAAGAAGCACCACAGAAATTTATTCATAGTTATCCTCCAATCCAATAGTTCTCAATCAAAACACATTCTTAAAATACTCATAAATAGAGCATAATATACATATAGAAGATTCTTAAAGGAAACATCTCTTACAACAATGTACCGAAAACCTGTTTAAAAGTAAGAAAATATGACGTCATCTTTCCTGCTTGCCATAAAGAGAAATTAGTGATATGTTCAATTACTAACTTTTTTTGGCCATGTATATATTCAGTGCAGTGTAAAAATATGCACAATTATGGAATTACATTAAGCTGATGACAAATATATTAAGCAATGAGAGCTTTCCTCCTCTTCGTAAGGGCAAATTAGTAAATTAGATATTACTACACATTACATAATTATGCAAACACGAAGTATATAAGTATACTTATCGGTGATGATAATGCGAATGCGATGAATTATCGTAATCGGAAACATAAATTGGTTGTCTGGATGAGATTTTTTTTTCCTAAAATATACCTGGTTTTACTTTGAGCCAACTTGGTAAATTGTGGTATTTTATTTCTTTCTTTCTGGTTAGTCATTTTGTAATTAATGATTGTAAGTAGTTGTAATATTCGTTGCGTAACATGTAGTACTATTTTTTTGCATATATGAAAAAAGACTTTAAAACTCCAAGAAAAATCAAAGTCGAGTAGCATTTACCTTTTAGATTGTAAGCTTATTTACAGTTAGCTTAGTCTCATGCACCAACCTTCTAAATTCATGTTATACACCGTTTCAACTAATTATTTTTGAACTTGGATCTCAAAAGAAAATTAGAACTGATTAGAGAATAAGTTGTAATAAGCTTGACAATGAATTTGGACGATAAAGCTGATGAAAAGGTAAACCAGTTATAAGAGTTATTTAACCCTTAGTTGACAATATTAGAAGCACAACAAGTTCTTCTATAGTGGGGTCAGCTTAGGTGGCCAATTACAGTAGTTATGGTGGTGGTATTAGCAAGATATCGATGGTAGATGTGATAATGCAACAGAGGTTGTGACCATTGCGATTGTGTGCGTGACACAAGTAATATCATGGTAGTTGTTTAGGTGGTAGTTGGTGATAGCGCTGGTAGTATAAGTTTGCAACAATTATCATTATACGACAAGCTATGGCATTGGTGTTGGCGTTTAGTGTTATGGTTGTGGTGGTGGTAGCCGCAACAATAATATAATGAAGTGATGGTATATATAATAGTTATTGAAGTTGTGGCGGTAAAGCGTGTTCAAGGTATAATTGTTGATGTGATGGGCAAGTTAGACTTAGTAATTTTAGGTTTATTTCTTTTAAACAATTTGAAGGTATACAAATTCTCCTTCGGAACTAGGAGCTGTCAAAAGATTCTTTAGAATACGAATGGTTTATCTATATGTTATTCAAATAAACATTTATTACATAGATGTAACCAAACCTTTAATGGCAAGGGTAAGAAGGTGTTGAGGTTTTAGTATAGTAGCGGTGGATAACTATTATTAAGAATCCAAATTGGACAAAAGGTAAACTTGAATAAAAGTGGTGATTCAAATTTTAGTACCTTGACAAAAGCTTAGCTTGGACGTTCTGAAAATTCTATGCTAGGACTAAGAACTCTTAAAGTTTTAACCAAATTGTATCATGTATTATCGAGGTCCTAACAGGTCCGACCAATTTCTCGATGGTGGTTTCAATAGGCAATTTACGTGTAGATTTAATCACTTAAACATAGATAAAACTACATTTCATAAAATGGTCAAAACAACACATGCAATAAAGTAAGTTTCAAGAAGAAAGATATAAGGTAACTATAGAACATATATATGGATTTGCTAGATTATATTAAAACGAAAGAGGGTGACATTAAATTCAAACCCTTCTTTGCCCAACTATCTACCTCCAAAGTGAAGGGCTGATGATCAGTAAAAAAAAAAGAATTGCATATCACGGCTAAGCCAACACCATTTTGTTACTAACATAGACAGTGCATTAGGCCTATATTAATATTAATATGCAAACATTCTTTACCGGGAGATACATAAAAATCAATTAGGATAGAAAAGACTACAAAAATAGCATATTGTTAGTGAAATCTTTTGTTTTTTTAATGTAGTTCTAGATGATAGAATGGTAGAACCAAAGTTTGACCTAACATCATCTCTATGTTTTAAACATATTTCATGAATATAATTGTTCTTATCCAAGGCAGTGGGCTAATTTGTTTGAGAAACTTATATACTTGATTGATTGCATTAGCTTATATATTATCTTTGAAAATATTATATATTGTTTGTCATTTGGAATTATAATTTTTTCCACTATGCTAAAGTATATGTTACAATGAAATCAAATTGCATCACGTCCCGTGCATTTGCACGGGTCCATTAGCTAGTTTCAATAATAAGGTTGTCAATGTCTATTTAAATAAATTTGTAGGATTTGAGGATACTTTACGGGTAAAACTAGAAATTTCAAAGTTAAGGTGGTCAATTGACCATCATTAAACATGGGTACATCCGCCTCTGCATGCTACCGGTATCTCAACAATCAGCTCAAACTCGTTATCTTTTTCCGTTTTCCTTTTACCTTGTAATTTTTCTTTCTTTTTTTTGCTTTGATTATTTTTAGTACCATCGGAGGTCACTTTGTCTTGGCTAGATAATGAATGGGCCTCTCACACACTCTCAATTCGACCGCTAACTTATGGTGCACTGATCCAAATCTCTTATCAAGTGAACTAACTGTGACCGAATAACTTTTATGTTTCTGCCAAGCGTCCGAACTGTTTGTATGCACACGCCATGTCTATACTTTCTAGGAATTGTATGAACTAAGTGGACTTGGAAACTTAATAATTTCATAAACCATTAAATGTAACAGTACAAATCATTATTTTCCAAAAACAGAAAAGAATCAAATCATTTTTAGACATTGATTAATACATATGCTTTATCCTTTAATTGTCACTCTCCAATACTCATTCTAGTATCAAAAAGATTCATCTCATCATCAATTCCTAAACAAAGTTGCGCCCTTTTGCCCCCCTTATATCTAAGCTCTACTATGCCTGCATAAAACGTATACGTATGAAGGAAGAAATCACAATGCGTGTGCTGCATTACTACTAGCACTCACATGTCCACGACATTACCATTTTCCAATCATCTTGAGCATATATTTTTTTCTTACAAGAAATATTCCTGATGATAAGAGAGTCCATTTATACGAATTTATGCAATTATATATGAATCACATAAGATAAATATAGGCGAGTAAATTACATGTGATATGAATCATTAGCCTAATCATGAACGATACACTATTGTTAAAACTTGCAAGTTCATTTCTTCTGTAATTACATTCATGCATGCTGATACCACATGTATTAATAGTTGTACTAGATTCATGCATGTTATCGTAACTTGCTAGCTACTGCTAGAGAGATTGTTTCGAGGATTCGAGCCAAGGCAGTGAAATTGTTTCACCATGCATAGAACTGTACAAGCGTGGAGGAGGGGGAGATTCAAACAATCTGATAAAGAGAGGAGGAAAGAACCAAAACTTTCTCTGTCCTCAAAGGCGATGAACAATAAACCACCCTCTCTCCCTCCTTTCTCACCCTCCATAAATGCTGTTTCACCCTCTCTATACGCTCTGCAATAACTCCTCCCTCTCCCACCTGTTCCTTTCCCTCTCTTCTGCCTCATCCCCTCTCTCATCTCTCTCTCTCTCTCTCTCTCTCTTCATACATTCTATCTCCTCTTTTTTCTCGTCCGTTTTTTCTCTCTCCCCCTACACTATTCTTCTTAAATTCTATTCACAAGAAAGGTATGTTATATGTGAATCACAGCCACCTGAAAACAGCTCCCTCACCCCATATACCTCGCAGAAAGGTGGGTTCCCGGTGACCCTTTTGCCCCGAAAACCAGATCAAAACCCTAGAACCTTCAAAACCACTACAAGTAAGTAGCTTGTTCCTAATATTACTTGCTCTACCTCAAAAGGGTACTTGTGTTTGCTTTGCAAAACCACCTTTAACACGTTTTGTACTAAAAATCTTGCAGTTTGATGTTCTTTCCGTTATGATTTTGCAGGTATATATATATATATATAGAGAGAGAGAGAGAAAAGGGTTGAGCGAGATCTTAGTTGGCGTTACAAATCCCCAAGTTTGAAAAGAAAGAAAAAAAAAAGGCGTTAAAAACAGTGGTTTTGGGGTTGTCAAAGGCCGTTTTCACACTCTCTTGTCAACTCTTTCGTCGCTGATTTCTCCCCAGTCTGGCCTCATGGATAAAATTAAAATAGTATATTTGTTTGGAAGCCCAAAACAACCGTAAGGGTAAGACCTCAATCTGTGGTGTGTTGGCTTTACATGTAGGTTTTAGCCATACTATTTAGTGCTTTTTGCTCAGACAGTGGCAGAGGAGACTAGTTATAAGAATCTCTTAAAACTCAACGCGCTACCTTCTAAGAGTGTGCTAGACAGATACAGGAGTGAAGAAGAGAAAGAGATAAACTTGTTTTTCTAGGGTTTTGTGGGCAAGAGAAAGATGTGCTAAAGAGCTCCGTCTAGGGTTTCTACTGCGCCGATGGTGGATGGATTTGGGTTGCCTTCTTCAGAGCTGATTACTTCAGTCAGGTAAGAACTTATAAAACTACTCCCGTTTCACTGTTTTTTTTTGGGTAGTAATCGAATTTATTTATTTTTCCTTCTTTGTATGTTCTTCTTTTCCCTTTTCTTCTTGTGTGTGTTTTGCATTGTAGATCTGCTGAATTCATAAGCTTTGTGTTATTAAGATTATACCACCAAATCCTTCTCGATACTACCGCTTATAGTTAGTTCACACACCCCCCTAGACCTTTTTGTTACTAACCTGATTTTTTTTCTCTCTAACCATAGCTTCAAGGAGAGTACTGGAGAGATCTGTTGGCCATTGATCTAACTTGCCTTCCTTTTTTCTGTAATTCTGGTGCTCTTTTATCTCTTTAAAGCTTAATTTTGTCTATTTCATTCATTCTGGTATATATCTTGGTCGTCAAAGACTGATTTGACTCTGATTCTGGTAGATTGCAATAATATAACTGCTTCAAAAGTTGAGCAAGGGGTTGGGTGAAAGATGTTCCAGCCAAACATGTTTGAAAGCCACCATCACCACCTTCTGGACATGTCCAACCACAAAACCCCAGAAACTGAGCTGGGTGACATGATCAGAGACGAGGAGTACAAGAGCAAATCGGGTACCGACATCATGGAGTCCCCGTCTGACGATGATCAAGATCCCAATCAACGTCCGAATAAGAAGAAGCGCTACCATCGCCACACTCAGCACCAAATCCAGGAGATGGAATCGTACGCTTTGTTTCTCCCTTTCGTGTATTTACTGTATAACGATCAAAATAAAGTGCAGATTAGTAAACGGAGATGGAGACTCAAGGTTTAAGAGGATCAAATGTATGCAGTCTTATACAAGAAATTAATGAATTATTTTTCTGTCCGTTGGTAATTTGTAACAGGTTTTTTAAGGAGTGCCCTCACCCAGATGATAAGCAAAGGAAGGAGTTGGGCAGGCGGTTAGCATTAGAGCCTTTACAAGTCAAATTTTGGTTTCAAAACAAGCGCACCCAAATGAAGGTAACGCTTCTATATCGAATATATTTTCCAAAACCATATCATAACTGAGCATTTTCATGACTCTCTCTCTCTCTTAATTTTTCAAGGTCTCAAGAAATTTCTTTTACCCCATCAATGCCTTTAAATTATCATTCTTGTTTACGTACATTTTGGGAGCTTTCTTTAAGAAACATTGGGAAATTAATACCACCACTTCTCAAAAATTTTGAGTATTATTTTTGTCGTTCAACCATATTTAAGGTGCTAAATTTAACAAAATATTGAAAAGGATGAATGGTACCTGCAGTAGTGCATAATATGAATGATCCACTAAACTTAGCTTCTGCCCCTAATTGTGGCAGGCTCAACATGAACGCCATGAGAACACACAGCTGAGGAATGAGAACGACAAGCTTCGTGCAGACAACATACGGTACAAGGAAGCCCTCGGCAATGCTACTTGTCCCAACTGTGGAGGCCCGGCTGCAATAGGCGAGATGTCATTTGACGAGCAGCATTTGAGGATTGAGAATGCGCGTCTAAGGGAAGAGGTAATCTTTGACTAGAAATTGTGTTGTTGTCTGTGAATAGGTCACAGCCAATTTGGTAGTAGACTAAGCGTAAACTACCACTGAACTAGTTCCGAGGATCACTTCCATGTATAATCAAGTTCTAGTAAAAAAAAAGAAAGAAACATCAATAAGACCAGAGACTTCAGTTTTTTGGTTTGACATCAATGACCGTACTCATCGAACTTGATTCTCCAGTGTATTTGGTCAAATTATTCTCCGTGTGACGTTGTGTGAGCTGTAAAGAGTTTTTTTGGCATTGTATAGTTAGACTGATGTATCTATACCTTTTTTTTGGCAGATTGATCGTATATCTGGAATTGCAGCAAAATATGTTGGCAAGCCTATGCTTACATATCCTAATCTCCCTAGTCATGGACAATCACATTCACTTGACCTCGGGGTTGGGAATTTTGTGCCTCAATCAGGCCTTGTAGGGGAGATATTCGGAGGAGCCAGTGACCTTCTTCGTTCAGTGTCTGGCCCTACCGAGGCAGACAAGCCGATGATCATTGAGCTGGCAGTTGCAGCCATGGAGGAACTAATCAGAATGGCCCAGGCTGGGGAACCCTTGTGGATTTCAAGTGCTGACAGTGCGATTGAGAGCTTGAGCGAAGATGAGTACTTGCGAACTTTCCCACGAGGTATTGGGCCAAAACCCTTGGGATTAACATCTGAAGCTTCACGAGAATCTGCAGTTGTTATCATGAATCATATCAACCTTGTTGAGATTCTTATGGATGTGGTAAGCATATTTGTCGTTGCCTAGCAGTTTAGCATTGTCACCTGGAGAAGTTATATTACTGCAATCTTCATAATATAACAACGGTTTGCAGAATCAATGGTCAAGCGTATATGCTGGAATTGTATCGAGAGCAATGACTCTGGAAGTCCTCTCAACCGGAGTTGCAGGGAACTACAATGGTGCTCTGCAAGTGGTATGCAAGAGTGTCTTATTGATGTTTCATTACTCAATTAAGTATCTGAGCTAATATAACATCAACTTCTTTCAGATGACAGCCGAGTTTCAGGTGCCTTCCCCCTTGGTTCCAACTCGAGAGAACTACTTTGTACGGTATTGTAAACAACATGCTGATGGAACTTGGGCAGTGGTTGATGTATCCCTTGACAATTTGCGCCCCACTTCAATATCACGATGTAGAAGAAGGCCATCTGGTTGTTTAATTCAGGAACTGCCCAATGGTTACTCAAAGGTACAAGCGATAAGAAATCAGCCGATGATACTGTTACTGTATATAGGATACTCGGGGAAAAATCACATGCCTTTCTAACTTTTATAGGTTATATGGGTTGAACATGTTGAAGTGGATGATAGAGCTGTTCACAACATATATAGATCGCTCGTTAGTTCAGGTCTTGCGTTTGGGGCAAAACGCTGGGTGGCAACGTTAGATCGACAATGTGAACGCCTTGCGAGTGCAATGGCCAACAGCATTCCAGCAGGAGATGTCGGTGGTACGTATCACTTCCCCAAGGCGCAACTGTGTATTATTGGCATTCAAGAGCTTCAGAATCCTTGACAGGAATAACCTTTCTCTCTTGCTGTTGTATCGCTGCTTTTACAGTTATAACAACTCCAGAAGGGAGAAAGAGTATGTTGAAGCTGGCTGAGAGAATGGTCCTGAGCTTTTGCACTGGTGTTGGTGCTTCTACTGCGCACACATGGACGACCTTATCAGGAAGTGGTGCAGATGATGTAAGGGTCATGACCAGAAAGAGTATGGATGATCCGGGGAGACCCCCTGGCATTGTCCTCAGTGCTGCAACGTCATTTTGGCTTCCAGTCCCACCAAAAAGGGTTTTTGATTTTCTTCGGGATGAGAACTCTCGAAATGAGGTACGAAGTCTTAAAACACTCCTTCCCTTCTGTTTCCTACTAGACAGAAAAGAGTCATGAGTACGGTTTATTCACTTATGCAGTTGCATACATCATAGAATGCAACTCAAACAAGCACATGACTGAATTTCATTCAGCATAAGGTGTTTTGACAATCCCACATTGAGTTTCAAGCTTTATTCTTACATGTTGATGTTGCAAAAGGTCAACTTGCTCAATTTCACCTTCTCAAAGGTCCATTCCATTAAGCAATATCTATGTACTCTTTCTTACATGAACAGTGGGATATCCTCTCAAATGGTGGCCTAGTTCAAGAAATGGCACACATTGCCAATGGTCGTGATCCTGGAAACTGTGTTTCTCTACTACGTGTCAATGTAAGTAATACAAGTGTGCTGTTTCGGCGTATTAATCCAAGTGGCTGCATCATTGTACTAACACATTCAACTGTCCAAACACTGTTGCAGAGTGCTAACTCGAGCCAGAGCAATATGCTAATACTACAAGAGAGTAGCACTGATTCTACAGGCTCTTACGTTATATATGCTCCAGTTGACATTGTTGCTATGAATGTGGTCTTAAGCGGTGGTGACCCAGATTATGTTGCGCTCCTACCATCTGGTTTTGCTATACTTCCTGACGGACCTGGACAGCACGGAGGAGGAACTCTGGAGGTTGGATCTGGTGGATCTCTACTGACTGTTGCGTTCCAAATTTTAGTCGATTCAGTTCCAACAGCAAAACTCTCTCTTGGATCGGTGGCGACTGTCAACAGTCTTATCAAGTGCACAGTTGAAAGAATCAAAGCTGCCATAGCATGTGAGAATGCTTGACCAAAGGGTCATAAGCATTGTAAGTCCATTTTTCACGCGTAATCTATTTCAGACCATTATTCCCGTTTGGCTTACTGCTAATAGAGTGCCCCTTAGGTGATTAGCCCTTTCCCTGCAGAAGATGGAACATAATCTATATTGAACTAAATAATACCAGAAGTATCCCAAATAGAAATCATTTTAGGTTCACTTCGATATGTTTTGCACAATTACTTGTTACGACACATTTATCTAATTATGAAGTTGCGTTGTACATGGGCCTATGTGTAGCTATATGTTAGGATTTAGGTTCACGCTATTAGCGAACTGATGCTTTACAGTGAGGTTTTGTTGAGCGTTTGTTCCCTTACCTTGTTTGTTAAAAAAAATAAATGGTGGACAGAGTCCTTTGATTGCAATAGATTAATGTTACGAAGAGTGCTATCCATTTTCACAAACAAGATTAACATGCTGCTACAGTAGATACGTAAATCTAAGATCCTGCTACAAGTATAGTTCTGATATTCCTCCTTGGCATGCTCAAGTTTATCCTGCTTGGTGACTAAAGTTAGAGAAAACTCACATCTCTCTCTCTCTCTCTCTCTCTCTCTCTCTCTCTCCACAGGATATTTTGCCGAAGAAGAAAAATGACTAGGCAGGCTGAGTTTACCTTATAACCAAAGGTAGAAGTCAAGAACGCACCTTATGTGATCTTGCCCTGCGGTGTTTGTTGGGGAAATGCAGCAGCAAGAAAGCACGTCACCATCCTGCAAGGCTCATAGGTTCGGGTATTGACTTTGACTGTCAAGGATTAAAGTAAACCAAGACCTTGTCACTTAACTTAAAACCCCTCATGTCACTCTGTTTTGCTGTAGGCTTAGATCTTCCCATTCGTATGTATTTGTTCCGAAAGAGGCTTTAGTTGGTAGACTCTGAAAACTTACTCTTGCTAACACCCAAAGGTTATTTTCTTTCACATTGTTGTTGCTTTCATACCATATTTCAGCCCTTTTGCCTCCTAAACAAGTTGTTTCCTACTATTCATTTTGATGTCAAGAATCTGAGCATCTGGAAAAGTCCTGCTGTGGCTTGTTATTGGAATTCACTAGAGCAAAAAGGATACCAAATCAGTTTACCAAGTAGATGATGCTTATTGAGCTTGGCTTCCTGCTTCTAATTTGCATTGACCAGCTAAAAGGGTGCAGGTTCATGCTAGAGTGACAAGCTAAGCTACAAGAAACGCGAGAGCTGAAGTTAATTATTTAGTGTGCATATATAAAATGAACTCACCACTGAAGCTAGCTAATAGTTATAAAGTTCGAGTCAGTTATATGTTCCTCTGGTGTTTGTCTTCCATGTGAGCCAAGGTTATGAATCAGCACCATTTTTCATTCTCAGAAGTCCAATGTGGCAATTGCCTCACCATGAGAACAACTTAATAAGTGTTATGACTTTCAGACTTTGTAGCTTTTAGAACCAAAATATCCAGCTATATTATGTCACTGTCTTCAATTTAATACGAGTTCAAGAGGCTGAGAAATACGCCGTGAAGATGTCCAACTCTAGTGATTCCCAAACATAGTGGTCTGTTGCTGGAGAATTTGGAAAAGCCCTTTTAGATCCTCAGTTGACTAAGGTTGAAGAGAAAGCAGCAACATAGAAGATGGTTCAACTATTCTTTTTTTTGAATATAAATTGCCCATGACAGTGGTCTTTTAAAACCTCAGTTGACAGAGGTTATCGTTTCCCAAAGAGGTAAAAACAAAGGTCCGATGCAGAGAAAAGCAGCAGTATTTGGAAATGTTTCCGCAGTAGTGTTCTTACTCGAAATTTGTACTCTGCTGTTCTCATATTAAGCATCAAAATTTGAATTTTATGCAAATTCTACTCTTTTCTTACAACTTCTAGTTTATATTCTCCAGCTGACCGTGTCTAAAAAACTTAAGGAAAATATGTTGTGCTTATACTGTTATTCATATACTCTTTTTCAAAACTTGTCCTTCTTCCAACTCCAAATGGAAACATATATATACAGGCTGGATGGCATACTCTCTTCTCCCCCGCGCCCCACCCAGGAAGACGACTTTCCTAATTTTCATAACATCAAGAACAGAACTGTAATGAGTCATCTGCAAGTCATTACCACCTATTTATGAGGTGCCACTGCCTACCTACCAAGCGTTTGTTGAAGTCAATAAATGAGCAGTACAAGTATGATTAAAATAGGCTCAAGGGTAGAGTGGTGCCTTCGCTGCCCCAGGACTGTGTGCCTGAGTTCTTTGTCCAAACAAGCCATAAAAGTTAGCCTCTGAATTCCACATGTTTTGGCAATAATGAGATGGCAACTGTTAAACAGCGACAAGAGTAACTATAATAGGCAGTAAAAACCAGTGATCCACAAAGGTTGAGAGAAAATAAGGAATGCTACCAGGACATAGTATCGAACTCTAAAGTGATACCTCCCAAGGAACACAAGTATGCTAAATGGACTGATTTTAGTTAAGTGATCCGCTTGGTTGTTTCCACCGAGGGGAAGAACTCAGTTTGCATTACATTTGTTCATTACATCCCTTGTCTAAAGCTTTTACGTGCTTTCACGATAACACCATTAGCAGGGAGTACTATATTGGATCAGGGTTTCGGTAATGGCTCCATACCATTTCTCAACCAATATCAACTGTTCTTCCTTTTACTGATGCTAGGATCATGTATGTACCAGTTTTTGTTAGAAACTAAGAACTGCAAAATAGTGTTAAATAAGGAAACGAATATCCCATGATGTTACATCATACATCTGATTTGAGTGCCAATATCAAGAGGGAGGAACATGGCATAGCAAAGCAATTAATTAGCAGCCAAGTAGAGGCAACCAAAAACCGACTAAGGCTCGTTTTGAAGCCTATATGACGATCAGTGTCACCAGACCTGATGCATGCATTTTTTTATATCTGACTCCAGCAGCTTTTAACATCTGATAAAGAAAAACTCCTAGAAAGCTAAGCAAAGTCGGATAATTAGTTACAACGTGTGACCCATTGTCAGGCTCATTATTATTTCTTTGTTAATTATGATTATCTTCTTGCGGTGTTCCCCTCGTGCTTATGGACATGGTTTTGAATGCTAAAGGACAATGATTAGGGAACATTGGGACATCCAAACACATAGCTATATAAAGAGGTGGCCAATGCATAAGCCTCCCGCCAGCAATTGCAGGCTCTGAGGAGGCATCGCCATGTAAAGTTCATTAAGGTCAGTTCATACTGCAGTACATCGATATATCACTATGCCATAATCGTCCTGCGTCCCAGTTGTTCTGCCGGCCGGAAAATGTTTTCTGAAGATTTTATCCACTTTTTTATGTGATAAAACATGTTACCAAGTCTCTATGCAAGGCACAATACATAAGTAGCTTAAAGCAGAAGCGTATGTAAAGCACCTGTTAGGACTAATGCTTAGTTGCTGTTCTGTTCTTTCTTTTACTGCTGTTTATGTTGGTTAACTCTAGTTCATATTAAGTTAAGTTATGTAACTCTAGTTAAGTTTAGGTGGAAACTAGTTAGCCACTTGTCAATCATCACATGGATGTATCTTGCATATAAATATGGTGTAAGTTTGCAAGAGAAGTAGTGGAATACACCAGATTTTTGTAAAAAACCCAGCTCTCTGTTTCTACTCAATTTCGTAGGTCTACAGTGAACCCCCAAAAACCACTTCTTCTTGCTGTCAAAACACCCCCCACATGCTGAAAATCAGTCACCAACAAATGGTATCAGAGCTGTGCTGATTAAGAAGGTCTGGGATTGGAAGAAAATACAGCAAAGGAGTGAAATCTCATCCAAGATATCATGGCCAACATTGGTTCTTCAAACCAGCTAGTAAGTATTCTACCTTTTGATGGTGAAAACTATGATTTCTGGTTTGTAAAAATGAAGACAATCTTTAAATCACTTGGCCTTTGGGAATCAGTAGTAGAAGGGTTTACTGAACCTAATACAACAGAGGGTATGACTGAAAATCAGAAAAAGAAACTAGATGAAAAGAGACAGAAAGATGCAAGTGCTCTTTCACTCATTCAAAGGAATGTTACAGATCCAATTTTTCCAAGAATCATGAGAGTTGAAAGTGCAAAAGAAGCATGGGAAACTCTAAGAAATGAGTTCCAAGGTGATCATAAGGTGAGAGTTATCAAACTTCAATCTCTTAGAAAGGATTTAGAGAACATGAAAATGAAAGAGGATGAAAGTTTGAAGGATTATTCCAGCAGATTTCTTGAATTGATAAATCAAATGAAAACTCATGGTGAAGATATTAGTGATCGAAGAATTGTTGAGAAGACTTTGATTAGTTTGCCGGAGAAATTTGATCCTATTATAGCTGTAATTGAAGAAACTAAAGACCTCTCAACCTTAAGTGTTCAAGAAGTGATGGCCTCTCTGAAATCCTATGAGCAAAGAATGGCAAGACACACTGAAAAAGCTGTAGAGAGTGCTTTCCAATCTAAGCTCAATGTTGGCAGCAAGAGCCAAGAAAGAAAGCCGCAGAACTTTGATCAACCTAAGGGAGAATCAAGTCGAGGTGGAAGATATGGAAGAGGAAGAGGTAGAAATAGAGGAAGAGGCAGAGGCAACTTTGGTAGAAGTTATAATTCTGAGAATAATTCCAAACCTTGTGGTGTTTGTAAAAAGATGAGTCATGATGAAAAAGATTGTTGGTTCAAGGGACAACCTCAATGTCATAGATGCAAGAAGTTTGACCATGTGCAAAAAGATTGTAGAGTGAAATTGCATCAACAAGCAAGCTTCACAGAAGAGAAAGAGAGTGAAGCAAGCTTATTCTATGCATGTCAAAGTGCAACAGAGAAAAATGATGAGATGTGGTTCTTAGACAGTGGTTGTAGCAACCATATGGCAAGAGAAAAAAGCCTTTTTCTTGACATGGACAGCACCGTCAACACCAAAGTGAAGCTTGGGAATGGTACTATAGTTCAAGCACAAGGCAAAGGCTCGATTGGTGTTCAAACAAAGCAGGGGACCAGATTTATACGTGATGTTCTTTTGGTTCCAGATTTGGAGCACAACCTACTTAGTCTTGGACAACTTTTGGAGAATGATTACACACTTCAATTCCAAGACAAGTGCTGCATAATTTATGACAAAAAAGGGAGTAAAGATGTTGTAACAAAGATAAAGATAGAGAAAAATAGAAGCTTTCTGATAAATTTCAGATATACAAGTGGAGTTGCAATGAAAGCTTCAATTGTTGAAGATTCATGGTTGTGGCATCGAAGGTTTGGTCACATAAATTTCAAAAATCTGAAATTGCTGCATAAAGAAAATATGGTACAAGGCCTCCCCACCATAGAAGAAAAACATGAAGTTTGTGAAGGATGTGCTTTTGGCAAGCACCATAGACAACCATTTCCAAAAGGAGTAGCATGGAGAGCAAAAGAGAAGCTTGAGCTAGTCCATACGGATGTTTGTGGACCTATGCAAACTTTTTCTAATGCTGAAAACAGGTACTTTATTCTTTTCATTGATGATTATACTCGTATGACATGGGTATACTTCATGAGGCAAAAATCTGAAGTTTTTGGTGTGTTTAGAAAGTTTAAATGCCTTGTTGAAAAGCAAAGTGGTTGTTTCATTAAAGTCTTGAGAAGTGACAGAGGAAAGGAGTACACTTCAAATGAGTTTCACAAATTTGTGAAGATGAAGGAGTGGAAAGACAACTCACCGTTGGCTACACTCCACAGCAAAATGGTGTATCCGAAAGGAAAAATCAAACGGTTATGGAGATGGCAAAATCAATGTTACATGACAAAGATATTCCTAGATCATTTTGGGCTGAAGCTGTGCATACAGCTGTATATTTGATTAATAGAACACCAACCAAAGCCGTGTTGAATCAAACTCCATTTCAAGCATGGAGTGGAAGAAGACCATCCGTTAGACACTTTAAAGTGTGTTCATACCCTATTCTGGTCGCACCCCAGGACCCGCTAAGGGACCCACTTTGCACGACACATCACCCAGTCAGCGGTCAACTTTTCAACGCTCGAGGGCCGGTCAAAGCAACGCATGCTCAAGTCACGTGAACCATTCGTGAAGCGACTTCGGCGTGCCTTCCACCTTGGGGGTCGGCCACCCCAAGGGGTCGGCCACCCTTGGGGGTCGGCCACCCCAAGGGGTCGGCCACCCTTGGGGGTCGGCCACCCCAATGGGTCGGCCACCCTTGGGGCTGGGCCACCCTAGGGGGCGGCCACCCCAATGGCTCGGCCACCCTAGGGGGTCGGCCACCCTAATGGGTCGGCCACCCTGGGGGGTCGGCCACCCCAAGGGGTCGGCCACCTGCCTTGAATACCGACGCCGTCACCTTTGACCGTGCTCCGTTGTCACGACGACCGTCGCTCTCGAACCATGCTCCTTCGTCGCGATGACCGTCGCTCGTAGTCTCGATGACCGTCACTTGTGGCCGCTCTGTCGCCATGACAACCGTCGCTCACGGTCGCGCGCCATCCACGCAACGACCCTTGTCGCTCGGAGATCACTCTGCGACCCTCGTCGCCCGCACTCAACCGCGCACCATGCGCTGCAATCATGTTATATGCTCACGGGATAGGCTACTCCTCCAGAACACTATCTCCGCCGGGGTGCCTGCGTGACTGGCCTACGTGCTCTGGCACTGGGGGCTCGCGTCGGCACCCCTAAGGACTATGACCCCCGGGTCACTCCGAGATGGGAGCAGGTCTTCGGAAGGGCATCTTGCCTAGTCCACCTGGCAGCTGGGCGTCGGGTCTTCCCCACCGCTGCCAGGCCTGTGGGATTCAGTAAGGGCTTGGACTGGAGGCTGGGGCAACGGGCTACTCTGACCATGCTACCGCGGCATGATCAGTCTCCTCAGACAGGCAGAGAGATGTTGCAAGGGCAGGGCAGCACGAACTTAGGAACCGGCAGTCCAACGGAGGGTCAGTGCGTTGGCCCCCTGGCGACGTGTCGTTCCCAGGGGGTGACACATGTCAACTTATGACACATGCACATTTTTGCCTATAAATAGTGGACTTTGGAGCTTTTTCAAGGATCTTTGGCTCATTTGGACTTTTCACTTTCTCTCTCTAAAAAGACATTCTCTCTGGAATTCTAGTGAGAGAAATATACTTGGACTCCCGTCTACGGACCCTTGACGCCGTACCCTTGTCGCGACTGTAGACGTCGGTCCTGTTCGTCGTCGCCCTGCCTGCGCAGTGCTGCCAGCCCTCACGACCTGTCTGGGGAGCCTTGCCCTCGGCCCTTACGCCGTCCTTGCTGTCTCCCACGTTGCCTACCTGGAAGCTGACTCAGACCGCATCCTTTGTGGCACCTCCACGTATCATCGAACCATTTTCTGCATCATCATTTTGGCGACTCCGTTGGGGAGGTGAGCATCGTATTGCGGTTTGCACACCTTCCGGACTTAGGCATTATGCCTGTGCAACGGAGAGCTACTAGGGCAACCAGCCAAGGACCCAACCCCGCCATGCAAGAACACCACCTCGGTGATCAGGAAGAGACTAGCGCCACGCGGCTCCAAGACCAGCTGCCAACCACTACCCCCGACGTGCAAGTGCTCGTAAATGCAGCCATCCAGCAACTCACTCCAACCATCACCACTCTGCAAGATTCACAGACCACTCTACTAGCCGCCATTATGGAGATGCAAAAATCCATACAAGCCCTGTCCTCACAGCAGGCCGCTCCATCAATCCAGCCTTCAGGACCGGGGCCAGCTTTTGACGTCGCCCCGGCCCCAGTGTCGCGACTACCGCCGCCTTGGATATCCAGACCCTTGGCGGTAGGGCTCACAACACCCTCGCTGCCGGTAGCCGACACATCTCCTTCTGCAGTGCCGCCCCGCAAGCTACACACGGATCTCGGGCCAGTCTTGCAGCAGATTCCCCCCGCTGTCACACCATCTCATCCGACGCCGGCAAGAAGCTCCTCCGAAACGCATGACTCCATCGAGATGGAACCTAATCCGTATCCAATTGAGCAACACCGAACCCCCGGCCAAGTGATAGACATGTCTCGCCAACCCACACTCGCCCCTGCACAGCTGCCCTTGCCAGCACCTGTACTATACCAACCATCCCATGTCCCCGTTCATCAAGCCGTGCCATCTGGGGGCTCGGGGGCTCGCGACGCACCAGGCGGTCATCACCCCTTGACCGGCAATGAGGCACCATCCTCCAACTATGTCACTCGGTCAGATTTGGAAGCCCTTGTCCGTCGCCTGTCGAGGAATTCCGAGCCGGACTCCTCAACCCGTCTAACCGGACACGCCCCGTACGCCAATGATATCGCCATCGCACCCTACCCCCTCAAGTACAAGCAACCAAACTTTGTGCTCTTCAACGGACGTGAGGGAAACGCCTGAACATCTAACAAGGTTCGCAGGCTCCTTGGAGCAGTATGGTACAGGAGGCAGCTTAAAGTTGAGAGAATTCCACAAGTCCCTTACAGGCTTGGCTTACACTTGGTATCACCAGATCCCCGCAGGGACCGTCCACACCTGGAACGACATGGTCCAGCTGTTCTTAGACAAGTTTCATTACGAGACCGAGCGCGTGACTATCGTTGATATTGCTGGCATTCGCCAGAACCAGGGAGAAGACTTGAATAAATATGTGCATCGTTTTCATCTCAAGTGCCTTGAGTGCACAGATTTCAGCAAAGACGAAACGTTGGTTCCCATATGCATCAAAAATATGATTGACGTCTACCGAGTGCATATCGAGAACCTACAGTTAAAGTCATGGGGACACCTCAAGGAGACAGCCCGACGAACTTACGAGACAGTTGGTCCTGTCAAGTCATGGAAGCCTCGACCGCAAAGTACGCTGTTGGCCTCAGCAGATACACCTATCACTCAGCGTAGCAACAACAGCAACAACTATGCAGGCTTCAAGCGTCAGCTTCCAGATGGGGACCAAGGCTCCGACAAGCGAAGGCAACAAAGGCCTGCACCTGACTATCCCTGTGATCTGAATACAGTGAAGGAACTCTTGGCGGAATGGGTGGCGCATGACAAAAATTTCCAACTGCCACCAATGCGGACCAACATCACAGACGAAGAAAAGGCCAGGCCCACCTACTGTCCTTTCCATCGAGCCCTTGGCCATCCGCTCAAAAATTGTAATGCACTGCGAACCATCTTTGCAAGGAAGGTAGCGTCGGGCGACCTGCAGCTACAGAAGAACAACGATGTGCGCAAAGATCCCTACCCACCGCATCGCAACAATAGGGAGCACCAGGCCCTTATGGCTGTCACTGACCATGTCGAGCCTGTAATCCACGAAGCCCCGGCAGAGCCCACACTGACCCTCGTGCCTCCTCCAGCTAAGCAGTCGATGCCTTCCTTTCGACAGATGACGAAGATCAAAAGTTTTTTTGATGAAATGGGGTTTTCACCCGCCGCCCGGACTTATCTTTCCAATTGCCTGCTCGAGGTCACCACCGGCCTCGGTCCCGAATGCTTCGCCGTCCAGGCTGAATTACGTCACATCCCCTCCATGGCCTTAGTCTTCTCGGATGAAGACTCGCCGCCGGTCGAGCATCACAATCGGCCGCTGTTTTTAGAGTGTACTGTTAATGGCACGGGCTTCCGTCGTGCCTTGGTTGATTGCGGCGCCTCGATCAACATCATACCTCTCATCACCCTGCAACAGGCCGGCATTCCCCCAAGGAAAATCATCTGTGACCCCATCAAGATTACCGGCTTTGGACAGGGTCCTCAGTCGACCCTCGGCCATATCACTGTCGACCTCATGGTCGGAACTGTCCGTCGCGACACTACTTTTCACGTAATAGACAGCGAGTCTGCCTTTCACCTCCTGCTCGGGCGACCATGGATCCATGTCAACAAGGCCGTTCCCTCAACATACCACCAATGTGTGAAGCTGGTAGCCAGTTCTACGGGACATGAGGTAGCAATGACAATCCCTGCAACCAAAGCCCCCTTTGAATGCGCCGAGTCTTATTTCGCCGAGGCCTCCTTCTTCACTAATTTCGCCGAGGATGGTGAGAATGCTACTCATATACATTCTACCAGGCTGGCGACCTGGGATGAGCTGTGCGGGGACAAGCTTCCCAAGGCCAAAACCGAGAGAAGTAACAAGAATAATGGGTCAACCCCACCGCTTCCGCCTGCTGCCACGACCAATTCCCCCCTTCTTCCCCCAAGTCCAAGAAGCAAAAGGCTGAGCCGGCCTTTCAACGTATCGTCAAGGACGGCAAAATCATCTATCAATTATGACGGTATGCAGGGGCTCCAGGCGGTCCCTCATCAGACCCCCTCGACCCCGACCCCCTTGGAGAGACTGAATGGTGCCGCACGGCCGAGCATTGCCAGCCAGATCCTGACCTCACCCCCGGCGCGGCACCACCTTGCTATGAGGACGGCCCTCGACCACAGGCTGAAGATATTGAAGAAATCAACCTGGCCGACCCGGGCGAAGAACCGCGGCACACCTACATTGGCACAAAACTCGCCCCCGGCCGAAGAGAGGAATTGGTTTCCCTCCTGCACGAGTATCGTGATGTCTTGGCATGGAGCTACAATGAGATGCCCGGACTGGATCCTGCCTTAGTCACACACCATCTCAACATTGCTACCGGATCCGTCCCTATCCGACAACACCCGCGGACATTCCGCCCCGAGCTCGAATTGAAAATCAAGCAAGAGATTGAACGCCTCCTGCAGGCAGGCTTCATCGAACCTATCACTCACCC
This sequence comes from Escallonia herrerae, assembly GCA_033070095.1. Lineage (NCBI taxonomy): Eukaryota > Viridiplantae > Streptophyta > Magnoliopsida > Escalloniales > Escalloniaceae > Escallonia > Escallonia herrerae. The sequence goes on along the minus strand of JAVXUP010000183.1, from coordinate 7,354 downwards.
TATTTGGCTGGCTAATGTCGTCCCTGTACAAAAGAAAAATGGCCAAGTCCGCGTCTGTATTGACTTTCGGGACTTGAATAAGGCATGCCCCAAGGACGAGTTTCCACTACCCAATATCGACATGCTTACGGAGGCCGCCGCCGGATATGAAACTTTATCTTTCATGGATGGGTTCGCAGGTTATAATCAGATTCGCATGAACCCCGACGACAGCGCCAAGACAGCCTTCCGCACTCCTATGGGTAATTTTTGTTGGAAAGTTATGCCTTTCGGCCTCAAGAATGCGGGTGCTACGTATCAAAGGGCTATGACAGCAATATTCCATGACATGATACACCGTACTGTGGAAGACTATGTCGACGATCTTATTATCAAATCCAAAAAGGAAAGTGATCACCTCACCGACCTTCAAGCGGTCTTTGATCGTTGCCGCCAGTATAACATGCGGATGAATCCATTGAAATGTGCCTTCGGCGTCTCCTCCGGCAAGTTCCTCGGCTTCTTGGTCAGTCGACAGGGCATCGACGTTGACCCCTCGAAAGCAGCCTCCATCCAAGAAATGCCCGCCCCCAAGAACACAAAGCAACTGAAGAGCTTCCTCGGCAAGGTCTCTTACCTCCGACGCTTCATACCCGCGCTGGCCGAGCTCATTACGCCATTTCAACACTTGACGCGTAAAAGCGCACCATGGAATTGGGGCGCGCCCCAACGGCAAGCATTTGAACGGATTAAGGCGGTCCTCATGTCACCGCAAACCATGGTCGTACCACAACGGGGCATCCCACTCCTACTCTACCTGACTTCCACACCCAGATCCATCGGGGCTTTGCTTGCCCAAGAAGTCGAAGGTGTCGAGCGTCCTGTTTATTACCTCAGTAGAGTGATCAGAGGGCCCGAAGCCAACTACTCCGAGCTCGAGAAACACTGTCTAGCCTTGGTGTACGCCTCACAGAAGTTCAGACATTACTTTTTGGCGCACCAGATCACACTCGTCACCAAGGCTGACCCACTCCGTTACATGCTTACGCGTCCCGCCCTGTCTGGTCGACTCACACGGTGGTTGCTGCTATTGGCCGAATTCGGTTTATCTATCAAGAATCCTACAGCTCTGCGGAGCCAAGCACTTGCAGACCTCCTGGCCTTCTTCCCACGCCAACAATGTGAACCGATATCGGATCAACTGCCTGGGGAGGAGACAGCCCTGATCACCGACATCGATGAACTGTGGACGCTTGAATTCGACGGCTCTGCCACTAGCAAAGGTCCCAATGGCACACCCCTCCGACAAGGGGGTGCCGGCATAGTCTTCCGGGCACCAGACGGTGTTACCACTTCATTATCTTTCAAACTTGCATTCCCGGTGTCTAACAACGAAGCTGAATACGAGGCACTTGTCATTGGCCTCATGATCGCCGTCAGTATGGGGGCTAAGGCGCTGTGTGTGAAAGGAGATTCAAATTTGGTCATGAAGCAGGCGGACGGGGAGTTCGCGGTCAAAGAACCAGCCTTGGCACCTTATCGTGCCTTGGTGCAACACTTGGAAGGAAGACTCGGTCATGTCCAGTATGAACATCACAATAGGTGCCACAACAGACATGCGGACAGCTTGGCCACGATCGCGTCAAAGATAGAGGTCGATGGTGAACAACGGATGCTAACCATCGTCAAGAGAATGGAACCATGCACAGCACTGAACCTAGTCCCGAGGGACGTTACTGCGGACGATTGGAGGCAACCGATTATCGACAAACTTAAAGCGCCATCTCTTGCTCATGCCTCCACCCTTACAGACTTTTCAATGATGGGAGATGTCTTATACAGGCGGTGTCCCGGAGGCACTCTAGCCAGATGTTTGGCACCGGAAGAGGCAAAGCACAAATTACAGCTCGGCCACCAGAAGTGTTGTGGCCTCGACGGTCCCCCTCTGTATCGTCGCCTCCAGCGTATGGGCCTATATTGGCCATCCATGGCCAAGGACGCCTCGGATATACAAAAAGATTGTCCCGAGTGCTTGTATGCACCCGACGGGGCAGAAGCTCTTGTCATTGACATCGAAGGTGACTGGCGCCAGCCTTTCATCCAGTATTTATCCCACGGGATTCTACCACCTGACCGCGGCTCAGCACGATCCATCAAGCGCAAGGCAGTCAAGTATTTTGTGACGGAAGGCGAGTTGTTTCGCAAGGGATTTTCGGGACGCACCCTGCGATGCTTGCAGGGTGCCCAAGTGGTCAAGGTCATTAACGAAGTACACAATGGTGATTGTGGTGAACATCAAGGCTCCCAGAAGCTGTATGCAGAATTACTAAGATTGGGGTATTATTGGCCGACTATGGAATCCGACTCCATCTCGCATGTCCGACGCTGCCAACCCTGCCAGCGGCACGCCGACAGGATACACACGCCAGCATCCGACTTGCACATGATCTCAGCCCCGAGGCCATTTCATTCTTGGGCCCTCGACCTCATCGGCCCCATCCACCCGCCGTCCAGACGCCATTCATGGATCATGGTTGCTACTGAACGCTTCACGAAGTGGGTTGAAGCCGTACCTCTGCGGAGAGCCACGGGAGGTGCCGTTTCTAACTTCTTACGTGACGTCATCTGTCGTTTCGGCATCCCTCGGTGTATTATATCTGACAATGGCACCCCATTCATTAACCGAGAGGTTCGAGCTCTCATGGAAAGGTACAACATCAGCCATGCTACATCAACTCCCTATTACCCGCAAGGTAATGGTCAAGCTGAAGCTTCCAACAAGACTTTGCTACGAGTATTATCGCGAATGGTGCATGACGCCGACCGGTCGTGGTCCGAACAACTGAATCTGGCACTCTGGGCCTACAGAACATCCCTGCACACAGCGACAAAGGCCACGCCCTTCTCTCTCGTCTACGGGGACGAGTGCGTGGTACCTGCCGAGATCGCAGAACCATCGGCTCGACTTTCTCTAAGCAGCGGTCTCGGAAATGAAGCAGCCCGGCTGGCGGCACTTGACGGCCTCGACGAACGACGAGCCACGGCCCTGCGCCGCATGAAGAAGTATCATGAGCAGCTCACGAAAGCTTATGGGAAGACCGTCAAGCCACGTTCATTTATCGAGGGTGACCTTGTTCTTCAAGCCGCCAAGCATGTGCGGGCCAACATGTCAGCTCCTAAATTCACGCCAAACTGGGAGGGCCCTTTCACGGTGCACGAGGCCCGCACTAATGGCTCGTACCTCCTGCTCAACCACGACGACGGTCAGGTCTCGGCCCCCATCAACGGCCGCTACCTGAAGAAGTATTATGTTTAGTCACGACAATATTCCCCTAGCCCTATCCGCCCGCGTCATAGTACGCGCTCTCATAGCATTTTTGTACATGCGACATTGCTTACAGACTTGTAATCTTTTTTGTTGATCTGTATAGCGTTCTACGCTACTCATGTAATGGCGTTTTGTCCCACGTCCTATCAATACAAAGTCATGCTGTTACCTCAGCTTCTGCCTAGCTGACACTCATTCTCAACCTATGCTTCCTAAGTCACTTTCTACGGGCGGGAATGGGAGAGCATTCACAGGTGACCAAAACGTGCAAGACATTCAAAAAAAAGGAGAGAAGAAAGAAGAGAGCAACCGAACACAACATGCAATAAGCCAAGATCATCAAAAATATGTACATATACATCAAACGTTTACTAGCCGTCATTGAGCGCTACAACTACAGCAAAGTAACATACAAGCTAAGAAAGTCTAGACAACAGCGATGCAACTGGGTGGGAGCTGAATGCCTGAAGTGCCTCCCGCTCTGCTTGTACCTCTGACCATCCAGCATCAAGCTCGGCCTGTCGCCTCAACCGTTCTGACTCTCGCCCGTCCACCTCACCTCGCCGCCTCTGTAGATCGGACAACTGCCTCTGCAAATCGACGAGCTGTCTCTCTATCTCTGCTACCTGCATGTCAATCCCGGCCAACTCTGCGGTAATCTCTGACCGCTCCGCCTCTAATCCTGTACGGCGCCGCTCCAGCAACATCTCCCGCATGACCACGACTGCGCGCCTCTCATCCATCTCATGGCTGCCGCTCCTCGACCTAAAGAAATCTGCTAGCCAGTCCAGCTGCATACCTAGCGATGTGAACGGAGCGAACTCTGAAAGCGACCGAGCAACGAACTCTGCAGTCCAACCCGTCGACGGCACACTGGCGAACGGCAGCAACCACTCCATAAACCCGACAGACACCCACATCCGTAGTACTGGGTTCTCTACCCCCACCCTCTCGAATGTCTGCGGGAACGCTGCCTTCACCAGTTCTAACCGGCGCACCGTCTCCGCTGGTAGCTGGAGGCCCCCCCAAGTCGCCACATCCACCTGACCGCTCGAGGATCCTCTACTCATCTCTCCGGCTGTCGCGCCACTGCCGCCCGCTGCAGAAATCTTCGACATTCCACCCGCCCTCTGCGCACCAATCGTGGCTGAGTGCATCGCCAGTAGAGTAGCGCCAACCTCAACCACGGACTCCGGCAATGTGTCGTGCCGTCGCGCCACCACAGCCTGAACCGGTGTCTCATGCTCACGAATCGAGGCAGCAACAACAGACTCAGGCTCCGCCATATCACCACCATCACCTCCCACAACCTGCGTCTCCATGCCTGTCCACCAGTCCTCGTCAATATCAAACATCACTGTATCGCTCCCCTCTCCGCCGTATAGTGCCCCCACCGTTTCCTCAGTAGCAAGCAATGGACTCACCCTCCTCGGCACACCGGCCGCCAATATCTCAACGGCCTCAGTCTCATCACTGTCAACTAATCTGCCGGCCTCGGCTGCCATGGCCTCCTCGCCTTCGATCTCAGTCTCAGCCTCGCTACCCTCCACGACCGCCTCTTCCTCGTCCCCCTGGCAAAACCGCTGTCAGTTCACAAATTATGAGCAATATGCAAACCATATTTATACGACAAAAAGAAAGGACAGAAGCAAACCTCAGAGTCTAGCTCCTCTAGTACGTCGCGCGGCCTCTTCGCCCCTGATATGTGTGGGGCTGATGTACCAGCACTAGCCTGACGCGCTGTCTCCATCATCCCCACTCGCAATGCCGACAAAGGGCCCTTGCCGGCCCCCGGCACCCTCGGCACCTCTGTAATAAGCTCCTCTACGCGGTCCTCCCCTGGGGCAGCGTCCCCCAACTCTCTGGCATCCTCCTCCGCCTCCCTCTCCGAGCTCGGAACAGAACTCCCGGTCACCAGTGACAGCATCCCGCACTGCCTCGCGACTGTGGCCGATATCAGACTCAGGGCTCGATCGCATGCGAACACATCTACCTATCGACGTGTGCCTGACGGCTGTGCCAGCCATCCGGCCCAACTCCCTCGCAGCCGCTCCCACCAATGCGCATAATCCGCTGTCACCGCCCCTGCCACCTCTGTCCCTAGCTGCCTCCACTCTGTCGTCGGTGCCGGCCACTCGCGGGCTCTGTCATATCGTGTATACCCAAAAGCCGTCGCCACACTCCAAGGGCTGTCATAACCGCATGGGGGCTCTAGGTCATACCCGAATGCCAACGACAGTCGGTCCGGGCAATACCTCGCCACATAATAGCAGCACTCGGCGGGCTTCCCGCCATCATCTGTCAACACCGGGAGCCAGCCGGGAAAATACGCAACCAATGGCGCCAGCTGTCCTGGCGCTAACTCGCCTCTCCTGCTCAGATCTGTCGTCATCTCCTGCACGTGCAGCCATGGCGGCGTACCATATGACGCATGCATCTCCATATAGGGCCGTCGCTCGCATTCCTCTCGTTTGTCTAGAATCTGTGCCAACGGACACCCCGGCCTCCTGATGCCTGCCCAAGCAAACGCCCGAGACCCGCTGCACCACAACGCCACCTGCCGTGACCTGCCTGGACGGGTCACTGTCCCCATCGTCGGTGACGGATGTGCGAGTGGGTATCCATCAGGCCGGTACCCTGGAAAGCACTCGTACAGGTACCTCTGCAAGAACATCCAGTCCACGTACGTCGCCACCTGATACCGACCATACGACCGCTTCACGTCATTCACGAACTGATCTAGCCGCGAGTATAACGTGCCCAAATACACCGGAGCCAAGCCGACCCGCCTTCCCTGCGCCATCCGAATGGCCAAGGGAAACACCCTCGGGGAAATGCCATCCTCAGGTGTCCCCTCAAACACAAACCTGCAAGCAACGACCGGCAACATGTGTCAGTTTGACGTTTTACATGGCAAGCAGGACATACGATATATTCACGCATAATCACATGACAGTACAAAAATTTACCTCGACAAGAACATAGCCAAAAACGCCACCAACTCGTACCGATCGCTGCCATGATACGGCCCCATCACGAACTGGGCAGCATTGCCCAACCTCTGGCCTGTCCTCGCCTGCGGCGTACCATAGAACTGGCGCAGCCACCCACCGTACGTCCCCTTCCGGTGCTTCTTCGTCTCCGCCAGGATGTCTAGTAGCTGCGTCTGCAACAACCGCTCCTCCCCGCTCAGCCGGGTCACCCGTGCATCCACCTCCCCGTGTATCGGCAGCCCTGTCAGCATCAACACATCGAGTAACGTCGGCCCGATCTCCCCGAACTCGGTCACGAACGTATGCGACTGCGTGCTCCATCTTGCCAGCAATCGGGTCATCCCTGGCGTATCCCTATATAACTCCAGCCCCCTCGCCGTGATATTGATCGCCGGTAACAGTCCCAGTGCCTGCAACACCTGCGCCCTCTCCGGTGTCTCCACCATATGCTCACACCAAAAGTCCCACCCTACCGGCATCGCACTATGGCCCTTGAACATCACCGGCGACCAAGGTATGTCCTCTCTCCCAATCAACAATGCCGGTACATACCTCGGCGACATCACAGGCGCCTCCGACCAGCTCGGCGCGCGAAGGTAGGGTGACGACAGCCGAGGCTCCTCTCCCATCGACGGACCACCCCACGGTGTCATGAACGCTCCGTCTGCCACACGAATAGCCAACTCCCTCCACAGCTCTCGGTCCGGTACACACGGTACTAATCCCCTCACCCCCAGCAATGTGTTTGTCTTATCCGGCTCCGGATCGTAGGACCTCCTACCGCCATCATCAAAGGTCAATGGCACTGCCGCCTCGACACCCACTGATGGTATGGCCTCATCGACTGGCGGCGCCGGCACAGGTACAGTCATCATACCCCGCGGCGGTCGCGATGTACCCACCGCGGCCCCTCGCGGCTTCGCCCATATCTTCTGCCGAACTTTCTTCGCTGCTGGCGTAGCTCCGGGCTGTGAGGTTGGGACTTGGGCCTGTCGGACACCCTGCGTGACCGACCCCCCATGACTGGCCGACCCCCCTTGTGCTGCCGACCCCC